>NW_022046212.1:22197-42618 GCF_001654015.2 Drosophila navojoa | reverse complement strand
TTAACAAAACCATTATACCCTGATTTCCCATTTTCAATGGGTTCAGGGTATAAAAATTAATTTGGTTGAAATTTATATTTATTTCACCTTATCAACTTATAGACGGGATTATAAATATTGATTAGTAAATCAATTTACTATTATCTATTGTCAAGTTCGATTTCTTTAAGGACCTGCTCGCCTCTCCAAGGCGACTCGAGCACTGAATGCCATATTAGGCAGGCATACCCGATGCAGCTCCGGTTTGCTGGGTATTGAATCAACAATTGTCCCATGTCGGCACGGCTAACGATATGACAGCAGTAGATGAAGCTTGTTCATTATAGCGTGCAATAGCAACTGCTCGTTGTTTTCATCGCTGTTTATGGAGTCCTGCGCTTGTTTGCGCTCTGTGGCTAGCGCCAACGTCAAAGTCGACGTCATTCCCCAGCATTTGGTATGGCGGCCGGCACCCGGCACCCGGCACCCGGCACCCGGCACCCGGCACTCGGCGGGATCTCCGTAGATTGAGGCAAAAACTGAGCGGTGCCCGGACACAGACAATGAAACACGAGCTTTTAATTGAATCAAATTATTGTTCCATAGCTGGCCATAGCAGCAGCGGCACGTGAATCCCGACGCAGCGTCTTCGTGGGCTTCTGTGTCTGCTCCTGCTGCTGCGCCTTCTTCTGCTTCGAGTGATAGCTCGTCGTCTCGTGGCATTCAGCCACGTGCAGGCCACGCGCCTTCTAAGCACAATTGTGCTTTCGGCCACTTAAAGCCTTTTGCCATTTAAGTTAGCAGGCAGCGCTTGCTGCTCGCAGCCAGACAGCAATCAGTTTGCCAATGCCACGGGGCTCAGCTGACAAGCTGACAAGCTGTCATCCTTGAGCCTCGCCCGCCTGGCCCCCTGGCTTAGAGGATGCATGGCTCGTAATTGAAGGCATTAGATGATGAAACTTTTGCGAATAGTTCTAATGGAGTACACCTGTGTGAAGCGGGGCGGTACGAGAGTGAGTGCGTGTGACGAAGACTTCGACAAAGTCGACTCTTGCAAGAGCTGAAAAAGTTGGCCAATATATCATTTGGCTGCACAAAGTTCCATCATATCTTGACCGAACTTCGTCGAGCACTTAACAGCAAACTAAATCGGTTAACTGGCTTCGATAGAAGCGTGCTGTGTTGGCAGCTTTTTTATATGCATTTCATTAATATCCACACTTTAATGCACAATCAATTTGATGTGCCGGGAATCGAAATTCGAGATCTGAGCTCACTGTAAGCTCCACTGGCTGGAACGAAGCTTTTACAGGCGCGTCAGACCTATAAATATGCAATGATAAATACATCGACTGTGGAGTCGTTAAAGTTTACTTAACAACTTTTGCTCACACACGCGCACACACACACACACACGCACACGCACTTGCATCCTGGCTGCAGCAGAGACTAAAGCTGTGCGTCCTTGTTACATGCTAGATTGGCCGTCTACAGGATTAACTACGAAACTGCAACAATGTTGAAATTTTCTCTATATAATACCATGCATGTATATATATATATATATATGTATATATATATGTATGTGTGTGTATTGTGCATGTCCTTGGGCAGCCATGCGCACAGAGCGCTGTGGCCGTCCTTTGTGCCTTTGACTCTACCGAAAACTTCTTCTTTGGCTAAAACTTTTCCTATTGTTTACAGCAAGGGTATACCCTGCCATTATTGGAATACCATTGTCAAGTTCATGCTGTGCATGATACTCTCTATTACGCTTTACACACTGCGCCCCATCAGGCTCAGGCTCAGCCTTCAGCTTCTTCATTATTGTTAAATAACTTCGATATAATTCGATTCACGAAAGTGAGTCGGGTAGAACTGCAACTTCTACAGTTATATCATTGTAGATAACTGAAATTTTGCACGTGAGTTACGTTTCTGTAAAGGTTGTTTAATTATATGAATAGGACCAAACACTGCTATAGCTTGTTGTATATGTTGGGCATAATCTCGGCTTTACAGTGCAAAATCAATCCGATATGGCGGATCTGGCAACGTTGAGACTGTGAATGAGTATTCTGCAGTCGGTAACGCTCGTCTTCCTATTCCTTATTCATCTATAAAAATAAAACTAAGTGTCGTTTTAGTAAATATTTTGTTTTAAAATTAAAAAAAAAAAATGTTTGCTCAGGATAGCTCACTTAAATTCATCATCAATCATATGAACAAAATCAATCATCTTTGAAGGAAAATATTAGAGTGAGAAGCTCCTATAAAAAATTAAATTAAAAATAAGGAAAAATTAAATTTAAGTAATTGAAATGATCGAAATTATCGATTGGAAAAGCAAACATTTAAAGCAAAACGTTTATGTATTTTCTTGAAAACAGAGAATTCTTTTAGGAAATAAAAACTTTATTAGCAGCAATAGATACGACAGATACGAACTTGGAAAAGTCGCGACATTTCTTCAGATAGCTAGGATAGCTTGCTATATCTACTTTTTCAAAGTCTTAATGTTTTTTTTATTATATAGTATAATATATTTATAATATAATATAATAGATTCCAAAAGAATAAAAAATTGTTTTGGATTATCTCTCATGATATTGAAGATATTCATGTATATTTTATGTGTAATATAAACGAATATTTTATCTATTAGAGCTCTGGGATAGACTAGACCATGTATATGTCTGACTCCTCTACAGTGTGCCTAACATTTTGCATTTACAGGGTATTCGCCAACTGTATATACAGTTCAACAGTCCACTACTACCTACTACTATTGATCGCAATTAATATCGTTTAAGTTGCAAACTTAAAGCAAATAGTCAAAGAGACTATCTCCAGGCAGTGCTCCATAAATATCCAAGTGAACTGCAATAGGAATGTCTGTTTAATCATAGCCAGAACTTTGTTAAATTCGATAATTCAGCTCTGTCTAATGTCTGTCCCATGCTCTATAAGTATGTATGCGTCCATATGGCTGCAGGGCACTGGCTTGCACTGACCTGGACTGCAGGGATTTGGTCAGTGTCTGTCAGTTTGGCTGCAGCTATTGGGCAACTCTGCCCACCGTTGGCTGCAATAAACAACAACAACAACAACAGCTGAAGAATGAAGAGAATTGCATAGGAAGGCGGCGCCCATTTGAAAGTTGATTCTGCAGCCAGAGACAGGCGAGACAGGGGCCAATGTCTGGCCCTCGGTAGCGATTTCGCAAGCGTATTTAATGGGCTGGCATTGGCTGGTCGCTTTGATATTGATCAGATGCTGCACACTCCATAAAATTGGGGATTTGGAGGGAATATGCCATTGTTGTTGTTGTTGTTGTTGTTGTTGTTGTTGTTGTGTCTGACCTATATAGAAAAATGGAGCGCAACGCACACCTTACGCAGGAATGGGCATGGGAATGGTTAAGGGAATGCTTGAAATTGGGATCTGGAGTGGGGGGCACAGTCAGACAGTTGATGCTATTGCATAATCCTCAGGGCCCAGCGTAATTAAAAACTGTACGCGATGTCTGTGTGTGTGTGAGTGTGCGTTAGTCTTGTTATCTTAATGAGTAAAGCTACTTAAGCTTAATGTGAAAAAAATATATTGGGGCCAGAGTCTTGGCTGGCGCTGTGTGTGACTGCAGCTAGAGATGGAGATGGAGCGGGAGGGGGAGGGGGAGAGGGAACTAGAGATGGAGGTGGAGGTGGCTGCGTCTCTCCTACACACGCTCATTGTCTGGCCCATTGTCTGGGCAATGGGTCTGCATTCTGTGCATCTTAAGTGGCCTATTAGAATATGAATGCCAGAACATATAGCCAACATAGAGTTGGGGGCAGAACAAACAGCAGCAGCAGCAGCAGCAGACAGCTGATATTCTCCATTGCAGCTAGCTGCATGCAGCTCCCTGCCTGGCCCATGGCTTCCTCATTATTATGTATTATGATTATGTATGGATTTCATTTGTTGTCATTGTTGGGCTGCTGGGCGACCACGCGGTTTGTTAGACTCTCCATTCTTTAGAAAGGTGTGAAGCCGAATAAGAAGAAGACGAAGAAGCACCAGCACCTATAGGTGGCCAGTCTCGAGCTGTGATTGCCCGACGGCAGCTGAAGCGACTGCTAATGAAGCAACCAGCTGCAGTTGCAGTTGCAGTTGCAGCTTCCAGCTTCCAGTCACCAGGCGCTGCCAGTTAGTTGCATTCAATTTACACCTACAAGCTAATGCGCCTTACACTGTGAGAAACGGGAAATGCCTAACTAAGCGGGAAAGAAGGCCGTGAAATAATTAATAAATTAATTTAATTAAAATGCGACCCCAATGAAAATTGTGGCAGATTCATCATCGCACTTGATAGAGCTCAAATTGAATTACATTGCTGACCCGCATCGTAGGTGGTGGTGGTGCGGCAGCAGCGGCAACTCTTCTCAATTGCCGCCACTGTCTGTGAGTGGAGGGGCGAGGCGGGGCGGGGCGGAGCACTAGGCAAAACAAGAAGAACAGAAACAACAAGCAAATGAATTTTCATTAAGAAAAATGCGCATTCGAGAAGCCATCAATGAATACGTCTTAGCTGCACCGCCCCACCCCTGCACCACTGCACCATTGCACCACTTCAATGCCACTCGCCGGCAATTTGATGAGTGTAAATAAATGGGTTAAGATCTTGCCATCGACACGGTCGGGCCACGCATCCAAACTCGTTCCATTGCCCGATTGCATCGCATTTCCCCTGCCACGCACCCAGCGGACGATCAGCAACGGCAGATGCAATGCCAATGTGTCTGAGGGGCAGAGAATTGGGCATACATACATATATGAAAATGGATATATGCATGTATATGGATAAACATTTCACTGCTCTCTTCTTCTTTTGTACTGGGAATAATATCAATGAATTTGGCAAGTGGAAAAGAAGTTGAAAGAATTTGACTCTCTTAACTCTCTTATTAACTCTCTTCTAAAGAGACTTTATCTGACAAGTACTTAGAATAAATTTCAGCTGTCAATACTTTTCTTTCGCTACCAAATTTCAACTAGTTTATTCAAATTTGTTTCTATACATTGCGCCGATTGGAGATGTATGTATGTAAAAGATAGAAGGCGGATAAGTTGAATCGTTCGTCCGTCCAACCGATCGTCTCTTTATTTGTCTATACTTCTATATACATATATGTATGATATGTTCCTACTATGTTTGATATTCAGGACTTGATATTTAAAATATCAACTGTCATAGATTAAGGTTAGACGAATGAGCAAACGATCCGATGGACGGATGACTTACGTACACATATAGAGTAGGTTACGCTCACAGCGTCCGTATAATTGTTGCGACGAAAATTCTGGTCCCCACATAAACTTATATGAACAAACTTACTTATATGGCTAAAACGTCCTCCGATGGTCCCTTGATCGTCGCTATTTTCGGATTCTAAGTCCAAGACAACGGAGTCTGTTAGAGATTTGATTTTTTGACTCTTTTTGTCCTAGACTCTATAGCGCATTTAGTCCTAGACCAAATTTAGTGAGACATTAAGCCATCAATTGTGGCTATCTCACGAAAGTTACATGACTTTACAGCCAAAGGCCCAGTAGATAGAGCTTAATCTTGGGCTAGTCTTACTTTTGTATTAACTCTAATATTAAATAAATACGCGAATAGTTAGCCAAACACTGCATACTTTTAGGCAAGTCTAGAGAATACGGACGTAGTTTTCGTAGTTTTAACTGATCATAAATATTTTAGATATATTTACCTACATTTTATAAAACACTTCCAGTTAGTTTTAGGCAACTATTTAATACATCGATCAAAAGTAGAACGAGTCATGGGCTGTAGCTATCACAGATAAAGTTGAAGGGGATATTTGAAGGAAGGATTGAAGGTGAAAATTTAGAGCAGTAGGCCCCTGAGTGCTCGCTTAGATCTAGTAGATATTAGACAGAAGGTGTTACCTAGCCTTACAACTTAAAACTGGAACGTGGCTTATGTATTTTAATAGAATCAAGACTCGAGTTAATTTCTATTCAATAATCGATGAAGCTAAACAAATTAAAGTCTTTTCATATCAATTGGTCGATAACTGCTTCAATTCCCTGGATATTGATCTTAGTCACTGAGTCTTAAGGTCAAAATTTGTTTGTATTTAAGGAGACATACGGACTGTGGGGGAATATGAGAAATACTAAGTACTATATGTGGCTTGTTTGTATATGTATATATATTTCAAGGAATTAAAGTTATATAAGAAGAACAGTGAACTGTAGGACAAGAAAGCGGTCTGAACAGACTCGGAGGCCGATTAGAAATTCTTCGAGTTAGAAATATTTAGGCATTTTGATTTAGCTTAGAAACGGGGCGATTATCAATGTGGGCCAGAAGTTTCACTTTCTGTCACGACTTGGGCATTTGGAAAGCTCACATGCATATTTATAACACTTTCATTGGGCTGCTTATCCAAGCGAGAATTGTAAAAGCAAAGATACATATATTCAGAAACTCCATTAAAGATGCATAAAACAAAACTGAGCTCACAAAAATCAAGACGACGAAAAGAAGAACGAGCACACACATAAAAGATGCATCTACTGCCAGAGTGCGGCTGCATTAGGCACTCGACTATAATAACAATAATAATGCTCCGATATTGGTGTATCAAAGGGTCCCAAAAATGCAGAACGCAACATTGGGCGAGCTAGAAGTGAATGGGAGTGTTTGTGTCTGGGCCAAGATCTTAACCAGAACAAAACAGAAAGGAGAAACGGAGAGAGGAATGGGGAGAGCAAGAGATGATATCTGGGCGGCGTGGCTGCTACTTAAGTGGAGTAAGTGGTGGTGGCCCAGGCCGCTCGATGGGCTGGCTCTACGAGTTGAGATGGGAAGACGACTTCATTATGCAAATAGAGGCACTTCAATCATTGGCCCAAAGTGGCGCTGATAAGTAATTATGACAAGGCGCACATGTTGCCCTCACTCGCTCCGCCAGCTCCTCCTCCACCTCCTCCTCCTATTCATTCCCTGTTGTTCTGATTTAGGTTGGCTGCGCGTCGATAATGAGTTGGCTTATATGGCTGTCAGTTATCCGTTAGAAATACAAATTTGAATACAAAATCAACTGCTCCACCTCCAGCTCCAGCTTCAGCCTCATCAATAGAATCACAAATCCATGAACAGTTTTCATGGCGTTTTAATTAGCGACCCCGAAAGGTGACGCGACTGCCCCTCCAATTAATTGAAAGTCGTCTGCGTCGGCCACAAAAGCAGCCACAGCATTTTACGAGCCGTTTGATGATTGCGCTGAAAGACAGAGCCAAAGCCATCATTGGCTCGCCCGCTCGCTGCCCGCATGAACCTTTGACCAGCCCCGGAGCGTAAGCTGTGTGGTCAAGTCCGTGTTGGTGGTGGTGGTGTGCTCTGTGGATGTGTATGCGTGGCTGCACTTCATCCTGACCCACACGATCGGCCTGGAGGCAACAATGCAAATGGCTCATCGCCCTTTGTCATGTTTTATGCATCTGCTACGCTGCACTCGCCGCATATTAATGCGGCCACAGAACGAGATCTAGATCCCAGATTGAGATCGCGAGCGAGGCTTTCTGTGCTGCGGCAATTAATGCATATTTATAGAGAGGCGGCATAGACAACTCCAGCTGACATGGGTTGACAAGCTAGACGAGCATACAATGTTACCCAGAGATGAGTCCCACTCTCAAGTCGGGCCTGCAAAATGTTTGCGCCCAGAGCTTCAGTTCATTAATCACGGCCACAGTGAGTCAGTGACTCGATGACTCGCTGAGACTTCCCAGAGCGAAAGAACTTTCCAATTGCTGACCAGCTCGAAGCTCTCAACTATCGACGACTGACTCCCCAACTGATTATCTCTCTGAATGATTCTCCGACTGAATCGCCGAGTAACTCTGAACGACTCTCCGGCTGTCCCTCTCCTCGAGTAACCCCCTGACTGAATGTTCCACTGACACTTTGACTGTCTCTCTGAATTATTCTCCGAGTAACCCTCTGACTGACTGCATGAGTTCCTGACGATCCAAGTAACTCTCTTATTGACTCCGACACTTTATGACTAACTCGCTGACTTACTCTTCAGTCTCTCCGACTAAATCCAAGTTCGCCTCAGCTACAACCGGAACTGAGTGTAAGAGCTTAAGTAGATCTGATAGCTCGCTGTACTTATAATAGATCTAACAGACAACCCATGCTCGCATGTATATACATACACAGATATATTTTTTCTCAAACAAGTTTATGTAAGATTTCCGACAGCTTTAGAACCTATTCGTTGGTGAGTCGATGCCACCCAACTACAAATTTGTTTATCCATTTGGAAATCTTCTCTCGGGCGATAAGTCACAATGTTTCCAATCGACTACAAGTTATGCCCCATGTCGAAATCAGACTTAAAGAGCTGACTAGGCACGACTTACCAAGCCTCAAACTACCACACACACACACACACACGCGTGACCCACGGCAACAGGTCAACAAATGCCAGGTAGGTGTGTGTGTGTGTGTGTGTGTCTGGCCTTTGTTTCGAGTGTTTGTTTACCTGTGTAACAAGTCGTCTAAAAATGAAATCGAATCAAATCAAAGCGCAACAATTGACAAGCAAAATGCTTGGCTGTCAACAGGATGATTCTTTACATGTTCTTTGCTGTCGTCTGTGTGGGCTTGACTACCTTGATAGATACCCTGTAAGTGCCGGGAGAGGGAGCAGAGGAGTCAAGCGAGTCGTATCCTGAGCGACCTTTTGCACAGTATCAGTTGACAGCTCTAGTCCTCATCGCTTGATTGAACTCGACAGGTTTCCGATTTACCGGTTGCTGGAGGACTAGGCTGACTTCATTAAAATTCGTTTCCCGCTGGACGGACTGGGTGGACTAGCCCGGCTCCATTTACCTTCCTTGCTTGTGGGCGGACAAGGCTGACTTCACTTACACTCGGGTTGGCTAGGGTTCGCTTTGATTCCTGATGGAGGACTAGGCTGACTGCACTTGCCTTGCTTTGCTGCTGGAGGACTGAGCTGACTCCACTGAGCTTCCTCTTCTTGAATTCCCTTTCAGGTGGACTAGCCTACCAGCCCTTCCCGCTGGAGCTCTAGGCCAACTCCACTCGCCTTTCCTTCCGACTGTAGGACGAGGCCGACTTCATTTACCAAACAGATGGGCGAAAGTGTTTGCGGTTGGTTGTGCCTGGCAACCACTTAACTACCTGGTCTAACAAACGCACTCGTTCTATTTATCATGCATTCATTCATTCATTCATTATTATTGCTGGCACTTTGATTTATATGCGGTTTTCACAGAGTTAGGGTCCTATGACGGGGGTTAGGACAACCACCGAAAGGGGTTGTTGCGTTTGTTGTTCGCGTTGGCTTTTCACGCATTTTCGAGTAGAGTGGAAAACTGTGGAAGGCAAAGCCGACTTCAGTGCATACCCTCACTCAATGGGGCCAAGTGACTTGTTAATTTTGTAATTACGAAATCATCTTCACGACGCGTCGTCCTACCTGCATGAATATAAAATGAAAATACATGTGTTTCCTTGTGTCGTCGGCCAGCCATAGATATTTTCGGGTTTTCTATGGGTTTTCCTTGATGGGTTTTTTTCCCCTCTCTCGCTCGTCTTCTGGTCTCTCGCGGGCCTAGACGGCGGTCTTTGAAGCACTGGCGATGCGCTGTGCCTGACAAGTGAGCAGAAACCTGTTTGATTTGTCTTAATTTCTTTCACCAAGCCGAAATTTGTGTGCGTGCTGTCTGTGTATGTGTGTGTGTGTGTGTGTGTGAGTGTGCGGGCATACATACATACATATGTATGTTGTGGCTCTGCCCTTAGGTTCTGCTTCGGTTTGGCTGGATTGTTATCAGCGCCAGTTCATCAGTTCATGTGAGAGCCTGTCCGCCCCTCCATCTCTCCTGCTCGCTCGCTCTGGCTCTATCTCTTTCCATTTGCTTCGCTGTCTTTGTGGCTACCTTTGTCTGCATTTCGCTTGTCTTGTGCTTATTTTCAATTTATTTATGTATGTATTGTACATAACAAAAAAATAATACAAAAACAAAATACAAAACATAAAACATAGCATTGGATGTTCTTACCTGTTTCGGTATTCTTTATTTTACTTTTTTATCATTATCATTTGTTGGCTGCCCCTGCTACGATGCGTATCTCACAGACACACACACACACACACACATACACAGATGCAGCTTCTTGTGTTCGCATTTGCGGTATGAATGATTTCTGTGCGGCAAACTGAGGTAGATGCGTCTGCGCTTTTTCGCTGGCTTTGTTGTTGCTGCTGCTGCTGCTGCTTCTTGTTCTTGTCGGCAATCATAATTATCTTTAATTTTCAAAAAAATAAGGTAAGAGACCAAGGCGAAAAACTCAAGAGAAATGCTTGAGAATCAGTTGCTTCCTAGGCAACGCGCGGCGCCCATGCAACCTCCAGACAGCAGCAGAGTACGCAGGCAAATAAAAAGCGAAATTACATGAATGAGAGTCGTGGAGTGAGAGGGGAGATGTGAGAAGTGAGAGGGGCCTACTGTGTTTGCAGCCGCCAGCTGCTGTGTGTGTGTGTGCTCGAGCGCTTGATTTCTCACTTAGAGCTGCTTAGCTGCCGTTGGGTTAGTTTACCAAGAAGAATAACAAATGCACTCGCTAACAGCAAATACATCTATTAGTATAGTGTAAAGTTGTAAGTTTGTACATTGAGGTTCCTTAATGCAGGTGCATTGTTTTGTCGTACAAGCGCGACGATTTGTTGCAGCTCCAATCAGCTTATCAGCATGTGGAAATGGCAGATGTTAAGCACACACAATCACACTCCCGCACACACACACACACACACACACACACGTATATAGCAAGAGAGAGAGAGTTGTCCACATGGTATTCGCCGTTTTACTAGGCGCTCAGCGAACGCAGTCTGTTAAAAACCATGCGAAATGACTGTGCGCGGCTGCGAGAGCGTTAACAGCCATATGGACTGTTACCCATTGTGTTTTGTGCCTGTCTGTATATGTATGTACGCAACAGGAAGAGCGTCGGGGGTGGGGGCGGATGCAAAGTCACAATTGCACTTTGCACTTGAAGCAAACGTCGTCGTAGACGCTGCTGCTGTTAACGCCTCTGCGCAGGCGTCCCCAGTTGCCGTTCAAGTACGCTTGGCTGGTAGTTTTTTCTCTTTTTTTAATTTCTTATTTTATTTCTTTTTGCTAGCAATTGAAAATTTCAGCAGAATTTGTCGTACTGTAAGGCAACAGCAACAACTACTAAAGGCAGAGGCTGAAAACAATTCAAGTGTGGCCGGACCAGCAAAGCAAAAACAAAAACAAACGCAAAACAAAATACAAGTAATGTATAAACAGACATACATACATACATACATGTATGTTCGTACATACATACAGACACAGTATCTATGCATGTTGAGAGTACACACAGTGTATGTGTGTGAGTGTGTGTGTGTTTGCATTGGAAGAAGATACTGAAGGAGTGCGGTGGCGATGCAGCAGAAATAAACACAAAACAACAGATGCAATAATTTCCGGTGCCACTATTGTTCTCAATCAGCTAACGCCATCTCCGCTAAGCCGCTCTCGCTCCAGCTCTCACACGCTCCCTCTCTCAGTCACTCTCGCTCCCACTCTCTTTCATGCTTGCTAACCGAGTGCGTATGAGTGTGTGTGTGCGTGTGTGTGCCTTGTATGCGGGTGTGTCATGCGTTGCCTCGATCTCGATGCCCGATCTGAAGTATCAAAAAGCGGAACCGTTGCAACTTATCGGCGCTGGTTGCAGGCCAAGACCTCAGTTCCAATACCCAATTGTTATTTACCATTTGCGATTTGAATGGGCAAAAAACGTAGCGACGAGAACAGCTCAAAACTATTTATTTTTTGCGTCACGGCCTCGGCAGAATTCTGTGAAATGTGTACTCAAGCCTCTGTGGAGGAAGTGTGTGTGTATGTGTGGTTAGTTCTCCACCAGGCACAGTCAGAAACTACTGAAATCAGCATTCCTTCTCCTAGAAACAGTGCTAATACAACCTGACACTGTGCAGAGGCCATAGCCACTTGTATTCTTCGATACAAAAGCCTGTTCAAATAAACGAAATTGATATTGCTCTTCTATAGCATTGTTATCGCGTGCTAACTTATTCTCACATTTCAATCATGAGCTGTGTGCAAAACGCATGCGTAAAATTCCTACTGGGTGTTTCCATTAACATGAATCGACAAACGAAGAATCATTTGCAAGACTCTCAGATCGGCTCTCTCGTTCACTCTCAAGCCACACTTCAATTTGGCAGCTCTTCATTTTCTGTTTTCATTCATAAATTTCGATTCAGTCGCTACGTTAACAGAGATTTTTGAGCAGCCCGAGAGTACCGCCAGTTCAATTTTGTTTATGGGTCGATGGAAGAACTTCATTTATTTTTTCCAATATACACACAGATAAAGAAAAATGTTTAGGCGAAAACTCATCTGTATATATAATAATAATAATTTCATGTTTACCCAAATAAATAAATCGATCGCCCATTAATTCACGTTGCGGAAAGAAATAATAGCAATTTAAAATAAAATAAACAAATACTACGCACCACTTCGTAAACCAAGTGTCTTCGAATTGCACAAAAATTATTTCTGCTAAAAGTAATGAAAGAAGAAAGAATTTACATTTGCATTGCAGTGCGCACTGAGGCAATGTTGTGTGCTCTCTGAGAGCGCCAGTTTTATGTTAACAGTCGGTTGGAGCGCTAACAGTGAGCAAAGACTAACAGCTCTTTTGAGTATTTAACAGCTCTCATGAGTCTGTTACAGTATCTCTGGCTTAACAGCGTCTGTTAAGTTGCAGAACAGTCTTATTTCAGAAGTCGAGGTCTGAGGACGTGTACTCGCCGTTAATAATAGTGAGAAATTTCGAATTAAAATCGTCAATGATGCATTCGCTCACAGTGCTATTGCAATTGCCCAATAATTGATGCAAGTACGAATTGATTGTACTATTTTTGTTTTGCGACAAATAATAAATAAATACCATAAAGTGCACAACGCGTGTGTTTCGACTGAGTGTTTGTGAGATTTTTTTATACATTTTTTTTTGTAAATTCGCTCGCTTTTACCCTGCCGGAAGGTAGCGCCGGCGACAGCATGAAGCAGTCGCGCCAATAGCAACAAGTGCAGATGAGCTAAACGACAGACCAAAGCGAATGCAAGTAAAATAGAAATTCAATCAAAAAGCTGTGCGGTGCTTACAGAAGGGTTCTAAGGAGTGACCGACTGCAATTAACAAAAAAAAAAAAAAGATACATACATATAAAGCAACTGAAGCAACAACAATTGGTATTTGACCGAAAGCAAAAGAACAGCAACAGCAGCTGTCATATTAAAAAGCAAAACAGCAAAAAAAGAAAGAAAAAGAAAAAAACAAAAGTGCAGTGACTTCACCTTCACAAACATACATAAGAAGAAGAGGAAGAAAAAGGAAGAAGCTGAGCACAATTATCAGCAGAGTGATCGCAACAGATAGAGAAAGAAGAGCAGAGAGGCGTAAAAAAAGGTAACGACACAAAGAACAATTGCAAATTAATGTGATTTTTTTTTGCAATGCCGAATGCCATGCAAAATAGAAATTTAGAATAGTCAAACAGTGGAATAGTGAAACTGGAATTGAAATTGGAACTGGAACTGGAGCTGTCAGAAGTGATAAATGCATTTCCATTTCTGTTGACATCCCAAAATCTGTCTTGATCAATCCACTCCGCTTATCCCGATTTTCTTTTGTGTTTCGTATGTGTGTGTGTGTGTGTGTGTGTGTGTGTGTGTGTGTGTGTGTTGGTATGCGGTCTTTCATTCCGTTCATTCCGCGCATTTTTAATTGCCGCACGCTATGCATTTTTGTTTCGTTTGTTTTGGTGCTGCTCGAGGTGTCCCGCATTCAAAGCGTACGGCACATTTACATACACCAAATTCAACACGCAGTTGTTGCATTTCAATTCTTGTCGGCTTGCCTTTGCGGTTCCTGGAACTATTTGTACTTGCGCATGAGAACGGGAAAGGGAAAGGGAACGGTAACGAGAGCCCCAAAACTCAAAAGGCGCAAGCCAAAAGAGTTTGGAGTCGGGGCAGGCGGAGTGGAATGTGAAATTAAGGAGCAATTGGCGATAATAAAAGCACGTCAGAAAGTTCCCAATTGACAATTGCCCGACTGCGTAATACTCTGTAACCCATCATGTAAACTCGAAACTCTACTAAAAAAAAAACAAATTATTCCATACAGATATCTTTCTTCTTGCTCACTAGTAGTGGGCGTCAGCAAAACCAAATATACCTCTTGTATACCTAATTGAAATGTGCACAAGTGTGTGTGTGTGTGTGTGTGTGTGCGTCTGTGTGTGTGTTCCCTGCATATCAAACTGCAATTCGAAGTTAACTTTTTAAGCTGCCGCTAGCCTCCGGCTTGGCGCGGCCTTTGCAAGGCAACCGTAGCAGCAGCACGAAACGCGGCCCCGGGCCACAGTTGGCAATACCAAGAAGAGACCAAGACCCATACCCAGACCCTGGCCCTCAACCCTTTCAGAGCATTCGGATTCAAATTCGAAGACGTATCAAGTGCGGTTACAATTTTGGCCTCCGGCGCCTACAAAACAAACGCAAACGCAAACCGAACCCAAAAACCAAAGCCAAAACCAAGCCCAGCTCAACGATCTGCATATTCATAATTATATGTATGTACGTATATATGAAGGTCTGTGTGTGTGTGTGTGTGTGTGTAAGATTGCAATAAGTACATTTGTATATATTGATATTTTTGCTTTTCGTGGCTTACTTCATGGCTTAAAGCTAACGGCTTTCACTGAAAATTCCAAGCATATATTTTTGGGCATTTAAAATACTCCTCGAAATTCTGTGAATTTTCATTTGAATAAAAAAAAATTTTCCACAATTATGCATGCCTAGTGGGAGAAGAATTTCGCTTGTAATTTCGTTTCTGGGAATCCAACAGGACAACGCCCAAATTCTGCTGAATGTAATTTCTGCTAGGCTCGAGCCGAATTTATACTCTGAGCATATAATATTTCCAACTTTGTTTATGAGACTGAACCAAAATAGATACTCCAAAAGCCCATATGCCAATTGGCATCGAATAAGCTCGAAACGAATTATAAATGTATTTGTATGTGTATCAAATTATAAACAAAATTAATACGCTCTAAAATTATTTATATATTTATTTTTACATTTCTATTTCATTATACAAGAAATACTAAATAAATGAATATATTTTAGGCTTTTAATTGTTGACTGTAGCCAGTATTTACTGTATATAGTAAATTAAGATTTTTCCCTAATCTATTTGTTTTTTTTTGTGCAATCTTCTGAAATTTCTCATATTCTATTTGATCGTTATCCAAAAAGGTTTCGATTCTCGGTAATTAGAGAAAATGGCTATATACATATATGTATGTGTGTGTGTGTGTGGGTGTATCTATGTACACATATTTACATACATATGTCGCCAAGTTTGCGACACATGTTAACCATTTGTTGCCTTAATACAAATGCATATATGCAGTCACATAGATACATGCACATACATATGTATGTGTGTATATATGTTTATGCGTGTGAGTGTGCGTGTGCTTGAATTTTGTGTTCAAACAAAACTCCTTTCGGCACTCGTTGCCTTGGCCTAGGCAACGGTCTGGCGCGGGGTGCTTCAAGTGAGACATCGGAACTGCGCCAGGAGAGCACACACACACACACACACATACACAAAAAAAGAATGAAAAAAAAAATAACATACGAATACGAATAGGAATACGAATGAAATGCCTGACGCTGACAGCAAACTGAGTTATTTCCCAAATGGAAATTGAGCGGCAGCAGCAGCAGCAGCAGCAAAAAGCAAAGGCAACAGGCGACGCGTCGGGCAACATGCATGCGCACATAAATAGAAACCGTAGCCAAGTAGTTCGGTTGTTTTTATTTTACGGGTTTGGGAAAGTTGCGTCATCTGTTGTCACTTGACGACATAGATCCCAAATTATAAGAAGAAGAAATCAAATTGAAAACTTTAGCCCAGCGTGCACATGCATGTGTGTATGTATGTGTGTGTGTGTGTGTATGTGTGCGCGTTGTTTATATCTATTAGATACGCAGCTAAACACGCATAGTACTGCAATTACAACAACAATAACTGTAATACAAGTGAAAGCAATAGAAGCTCTCGACTAGAGAATACCCTAGGTTCTAAGATATGAATATATGTATGTATGTATGTGTGTAAAGTAAAAATGAAAATAGTGATTATAAGGTGGATAATGAATTAAGGTTGAGAGAGAACACATAAATAACCTTGATTAGATATGTGAAAAGATTAGTATATTATATATGTATGTATGTATGTATTTCATATCGTAAGGGTGTTAATGATTGAGAATCGACTCGAGTTGGGTCTCTTTCAAATAGTTTCTAGACACTTTCCACGCACTTTCCATGCGTCTACAGGGTATATACACTGAGAGGTAACACACATTAGATGCGCGCTCGGACCGGGGCTGCGGCAGACAGTGAAAGCGAATCGCCAACTTGCTGAACTAACATCATAACTGTGCCCATTTACCAGCTGCTAACAGCGCTGGCTGCAACTGCAAACAATAAAACAAAACACAACTATAGAAACATTCGGCATGAACAGTGAGCGAGGGCAGGGAGGGAGGTAGAGGTAGAGGTAGAGAGACATGCAGCACAACAAGCAGAAGATTTAATGATTTTAACTAAAACAACAACTAAGATGAAAACGAAAGTCTTGGGGCCACACGCACGCAACAGAGAGAGAGAGAGGGAGAGAGAGAGGGAGAGGGGGAGATGGAGTTGGAGTAGGAGAGCGAGGAGCAGTGGAAGCACTAGATAACTGCACAGCAAATTAAATTGAAACGGTGCGTAGATAACTGCATCAAGTCACCCCACACCACACCACACCGCCCAACCCACCCCACCCACCAAAATTCAATTTGCAGCACGCAGTTTACCTAGCTGCTGCTGCTGCTGCGGCTGCTGCTGCAGTCGCCGTTGCCTCAGTTGCAGTTGCAGTTACATTGATTAATTTGTTGTTTGTCGTCGTAGTCTTCTTCTTTTTTTTTTTGACAATTTTCAATTTTCAATTTTCATGGCACCACATCTCACATGCTGGAACCTCATTCCTCAAACGAAACCAATGACTGCTCCACCCGCCCCACCCCACATGCCAGCCCAACCCACATGCGGCGTCCCCATTGCACGTCACGGCCCGTCGCATTGCATTTGTAATGTTTTGTTTTAACCCGATTTTCGGTTTCGATTTCATTTGCGTGTAGAAATGCATTTAGACTATATGTATAACCCTCTCCATCTCTCTGCCCCCCTCCCCCCACACTCCCGTTACTTTTTATTTTTATAAATTTCAAGTTAATTACAAATGTAAACCGTGCTAGCTGCTGTTAATGTGCGTACCCCAGCCCCGCCCACTGCCCAACGAAAGTTTGAATTCTCTTTCTAGATAATCCTTTAATCTTGATCTCGTCGTATGCTAGCTCATTGTGCCAGTTGACAATTGAGGGACGCGAATCTGAAATCCGAAATCTCCAATCTCATTTATTTGCATAATTTATGAACTCATCAACTTTATTTATACTCATTTGCCTTGAAGTCAATTGAAAATATATAAACAATATTTTCAAAGCCTCTTTTAATGAATAATCGAAAGCGAATAAAAATTGAATTTCATTCGTATCATTCAGTTGTTTGACTGAAACATTTAGGAATATCTTAATAACACAATTTACTAATTTCAGACTTAGCACCTCGAGCGACCTTTTTGTTGTTGTTGTTTTTGATCTGTTTATTGACTTTTATAATTATTTAATGCGGCTCAAGCTTTGAATATTCATGAGAATAAAATTAAAAAAGTCATTTTTTTCAAAATGTGTAGAGGGAATTAGTAGAGGATTTTGAAGATTTAATTAAACATTTTGATATAGATATAGTTTATTACGACTTGCCACAGGCATTTATAATATTATATATGTATAGTCGGAAATTTGTCTCTATTGGACATGGATCCATGATGATCTTAATAGTAATTAACGCAATCGATCTCTATATAGGTGTTCTAGTTCCCTAAGATTGCAGTCTTAGGCGACTTACCACGGCCCTATGTAAAAGGATCTTGACTATAAGAACAAGAACAATAACTCATGTTATAATTACTTAATCTTGTATATAAACATACACATTCCTATGTCTAAATTCCATTGCGCAAAAGCAAAGTCAAAGAACAAAGAAATTATATATAAAAAAATAAATTAATATACAAATTTTTTGCAATCTCTGTTAGCATCTACTGCACTGCTATTTTAGCGAACACAGCTGTATATACATACACATATGTATGTATATATATGTATATAGTTTCAGTCCGTGTTGATAATCACGTGCACCTAAAATAATACCGTTTCTATTATACTAGATATATTATAATCCGACTTACCACGCCTCTAGTGGGCGTGCGCATACAAGGATCTTGACAGCAACTCTGCTGTAAATGTGGGTGCTCTATTTCTGTAAAACTCGATCAAGTATTATTCGTCTTGTCTAGGTAAATACCAAGTCTTCAGCTTCAATAGACGAATATTGTACAAAATCAATATAAATAATTATGGCCATATGAAAGAGCATTATATCTGTCTTATATGTATCCAAAATTATGGTTCTTCATAGCGATGTAAATATGTTAGATAATGTCAATTAGAGCTAAACGATTTTCAGATTTGAAATCAGCAGCTCAAAGGCCTTCGCCTTGTTTACTAAATAAGCTCTATTGGCCCGTGTTGTTGTTAATAACATTCGAGTGCTTGGGTGTATGTATAAATATACTATAGATGCTATATAGATGTAATATTTAGAGATCTCGTTATGAGCTCCAGTTCTATCAAGAGCCAGAGAGGCAGCGGGTAAACGAGCTCAAGCTGTTAATTGGAAGACAAAGTACAGTTTAGCTGTTTATGGCATATCGTGTTAGCGCTATATTTTGACACTTGAACTGGACAGCGGAAGGAGGGGGACAGAGGAGCAGGAATGACCGCGCTCAGGGGTCAGTTGGTTAACAGTTAGCAACTGCAACTGCAGCAGTGAGTGTAACTGTAACTGTAACTGCTAGTTAATTGAACTGCGAACGCAGTAGTTAATGTGCGCGGCTCACACTCCGAGCGGGCTTCATCCCTGATTCTCTCTCGCTCCCTATCTTAGGGCCAAGTGCGCTGATGAGCGCGTAATGGGCTCTGGCTGACAGTTTAATTGATGGCCATGGGCATGGGCTTGGGTCGGGGTCTGGACATCGGGATACGGTTTGGCTCTTTGTGTCTGACCCACCGACAGACGGACCGCCCACCCACCGACCGGCCGACCGGCCCACCCTCGCTGGCAGCCACAATGCGATGCGGGCGAGCGCACACAATTTTTCGTTTGATTTGAATTTATATTTATTTGTCTTAGGGGGCGATCCCAGCCAGCAGAGCCGGCACAGCGCAGCGCCTCCTGCGCCCCGCTTCCCTCGACTTGTCGCTGGACCACTTGAGCTCATTAACTTGCAATTTACGTACATTTAGCAGGCGATGCTAAGCTGCGGGCCTCAAATGCGCGTTAATGCCAAAAACAACAGCGAAGCCACCCCAAAGATAATAAGAATTTTAATTTTATTTATTTATTTATTTTCTTTTGAAATAACCAAACGAGATCTCCCAAGCAATTGAGAAAGGCAAACGATCGCTTGAATAAATAAATAACTGCAATTGCAGCGAATATGTATATATATTATTGTCTATATAATATCGACTAGTTCTCAGGCCGTACAATATATATATAAATAGGTATCTAAATGGCCCAAGTTGAATGTCAATAGCGATTAATCTTGTGGGACCAACGAATTGTTATTTACGATCTGAACAGTGCTGTGGAGTGGGGGGTGGGGATTGGGGACTGGGGACTGGGGGTAGCTGAGCCGCACAGTGCTGAACTACAGTTGAACTCGCTGCTGGATTCCCACGTTCAGCGCATCGTCAAGGGTCTGAGTCCAGTGTGGTTGGGGGAGGAGGAGGAGGAGGAGGGAACGCCGCTAGAATTCTAGACAGAGAGAAAAGCTAGAAAAACGAGTCGCAAAGCAAAGCCAAAGAATGAAAAGAAAAGGAAGCAAGCCCAACAGGCAATATCACTAAATCAACTTTAAGCACAAGCAAAGACACACACAAACACACACACACACATACATACATACATACATACATAATAGAATATGTAAGTAAACAAATATTATTTTTGCGCTTCGCCCACAAAATGATTTTTATACCCTGAACCCATTGAAAATGGGAAATCAGGGTATAATGGTTT
>NW_022046212.1:0-22187 GCF_001654015.2 Drosophila navojoa | reverse complement strand
ACTGCAGCGCAACCCAAGCGCAATCGCCTGTATATGC
Organism: Drosophila navojoa; assembly: GCF_001654015.2. The sequence continues at coordinate 22,150 of NW_022046212.1, read as the reverse complement.
GTGTGTTTGTGTGTGTGCATGTGTTTCTTTGAATGCGTGTGTGTGTGTGTGTGCGTGTGAATGTGCGAATTATTATTGAAATATCAGTTGCTCGAAGGGTTCAGGGGATCTCGTAGTCGAGCAGTCTCGACTAGAGCTTTCTTACTTGTTGAAATTTAATTTTAGAGCAATGTGTCAACAAATGGCCAAAGTCTCGGGTTGCCCCAGCAGTGAACCTGCTGGCTGACCAGCCATACGCTGGCTGTTGCATCGTTATTTTAAACATTAAATTTGTTTAAATTTTGCTTTTTTATCTGTCAGTACTGCGGGAGAGGGCGAGAGGGAGGGAGAGCGGGGTAGAGTGTGAGCGAGTGAGATTAACAATAAACCTTCCGTTTGAAGCGCGGAGCAGCTGTTGGGTTTATGCACAAGTAAATTGTTTTCAACTATTTTGATGGCCCCGGCCCGAACAAGCCGTAAATCTTGAGCACGCTTGTGCGCCTCCAGACGCTGCTCGAGTTGTAGCTGCCGCTGCCGCTGCTGCTGCCGCTGCTGCTGAAGCGATGTTTATCTCGCTTTTATGACAGTTTCACACACACTCAGAGCAGCAGCGGCAGCAGCAGCTTAACACACGGCGGCTACGTGATTTTGCATTTGGCAAAATGCGCCTGAAAAAGGAGAAGATGAACCGCCACTTGTGCGAGAACATTGCAAGCGGCTATGAACGACTTAGCAATGCTCTGCTGACACAGCTAGAATCGCCAATTGGACTTGTGACCAATTGTAATAGATCTTCTACGTATATATTTAATATATCTCTATATATAGCTTTTCTTGAGTTTTGCTTACGCATCTGCTAGTTGTCGATTCACACTCTTTGTTCTCTTGTTGTTGTCCCACACGAAAAGTGAAAAAGGATATTTCGAGTTCCTTAGATCGATACACGCATGATTTTACGAGCCGTTCCAACGCAAATGAATAAAGTGCATAAAATTTGGCTACATTTTGCCAAAAACGAATTCATGCATGAATATTGACAGCGCGATATGTGAGCCAGCAGGAATGCATATAGTATATGTGTATTTATATATGCATAAGTATATAGCTGTGTCTATAGTAGTGCGAATATTTGATGGAAATGGAAATAGAAAAGTCTAACTTAATTGTTCATATATTATTTCGTATCACGTCTTATCCTGTAATCGATGAGAATCTGGCGCAGATTAAAAGCAATTTAATGCCACGCCTACTGCACTACTTGTCTACTCCTAGTACTAATTAGTAAATAGATATATAAATCAGAGATATATTTATCAGAGAGGTGAACTGCCCATGTTATTACGATAATTCCGGTGCTAACCAATCTTTAGCAACTTTGATTGGTAAATGCATTGATTATATATCTATATACATAACATATATATCTTATTATATATATCTCTCTATATATATTTGAGTTTGTCCAGCAAATGGTGTCATCAAATCAACTTTTTATTTATGTTTTCTGAATCTTTGCTGGGAACTTTGGAGCTTCGACAGAAAATAGTAAAAAGTCAAATGATATTTATTTCGGGCCGTTGACATTTGACCAGAGCTCTTAGAGACGACATCAGAGTCGTCTCAAGCGTCATCGTCATCGCTATCGCTATCGCTATCGTTATCGTCATCGTCTTCGTCATTGTCAACGCTATGGCAATTGCCGTCGACATCGTTTGCCTCTCACAACGGCTTTCGGCATTCGTGTCGTTTTTCATTTGAAATTTTTTTATATATTATATATATGTATATATTTCTTGTGAACATTTTCATCATCAATCATGCGCCTCATTGCCAGATATAGCCAGATACAGGTACGCCCGTGCACCTCCCCCTTTCGCCCAGCCAGCCAGGATAGCGCTCAGACCTGACTAGACGCGACGCTGCAATTGCGCAGGCGCAAACGCTGCGAGTCAAAGTTGACTTGTTTGACAAATGCGAGGCGCCTTTGCCGAGGTTGTCGGGCGGCCTGAACTCGACTCAAGTCGAGTCGCGTCGCGTCAGCTGCGAAATATTAAGCAAATGTTAACATTAACCTTTTGCATTGAGCATCATTAAGAGATGTCAATATTTTGTTGTTTTTGTTACCCTGTAGCAATGATGAAACAAAGTTTAAATGATTAGATTACTTGCATATACTTTGCTTTTCATTAGGCAAATTATATTAAAATGGTGTTACAATCGTATAGAATTAGTGAGTGAAGGGGCTTGAATAGAGTAAAATTTGAATGGGCGTAATATTAAATATAGAAAAAGAATAAATAAATAATGATGTACGAACAAAAATCAAATTTAAATTAACGATAATAATACAAAGTATTGTTAAAAAATAATAATACAAAATAAATGATACACAAAATATTAAATAATATAAAAAAAATCCAACAAAACATTTAAATAAAAAATGTTTGTAAATAAATAAAATTAATAATAGAAGAATATAAGATAAAAAATTATATAAAAAAATATATAGATAAAAAAAATGATTACAAATATAGGAAATGAAACAAAATTGTTAATATATATATTTTTTTAATTTTGAATAATAATATAAAAATAATTAATAATTAATATACTTATAAAATAATCTAAAAATTACATAAAACACGATTATAATATTATATAAAATATAGCAGTGAAAAATGGTATAAACGAAAATAAAATTTAAATTAAATAGAAATAAAATAACAAATGCGAGCTGCTTTTTGCCCTTAGCATTATACAGGGTATTTTCTAACAGAGCCATTTATTTTAGTTTATTTTTTAAATGTTTTATTTTTGTATTTGGTGACGTCTTTTAAATGCAACCCAACTTGTTAGATATTTTCAAATCAATCAACTCACAGACATACGCATATAGGTCATGTGTATGCATGTATGTATGTATGTACATATCTGCATACATATATTTACAACTCCTGTTCAGCGTGTCACTTATTGAGCGATTTTGCCATAGCCTAAACGCTTTGCGTGGCCTAGTTCGGCTAATTAAACTGACGTTTAGCCAGGCCTCGCTTAGGCTATTCCGCTCACTTTTTTTGCAAGTCATATAGTATATTCGCCAAACTCAAGTCGATCTCTGGCACCAACAACACCGCCCCCGCCCGCCCCCTGCAGAATGTAGCCTAGCAGGCACGGCAATTAGACAGGTTGGCGAGCTGCGCAGCAGCGTTGGCGATAACACAAATCATGTTACCAATTAGCCACCCCTTCGTTATGGCCACATCGCATCAGCTGTGCGGCGCGGATACGTTTCATGCTGCGAGAGCCGAGGGCGGCAACCTGTTATATCTCACCTGTTGGCTGTTACCTGTTAGCTCCTGAGTGCTGTTTACACAAGCCAAGCTAATGATGGCCAATGCAAATATGGCACAGAAACCAACCCGCAGGCCCACTCCCCCAGCCCCAAGCGACCTTAGCGACTGCTGCGAATCGTTGCGTGAAAATACCCTGCAATGCCGTCCGTACGCCATGCTTGACTAGAAATCTAGCTTATGATGGATGAAATCTATGATATGTAATCTACAAATTATACATATTGCTGTTTTGGATTGCCATTATTCTTCTGCAATGCATACCACATCTACACTGATTACAGGGTATTTGGCACTTTGGCTCCTTCGTTATTTTGATTGACCTATTGAGTTTCCCTTAATTAAACCAGATTATTAATCTTATTGTGCAGTGCTCGATCGTAATCGAATTCTGCTCTATTTGGTTGCCCCTAATTGACTGTCAAATGAGGCGTGGTAATCAGGATATACAACACGTATATCCTGTCGCTTCCATGTTTCACTGACCCACCCACTCTTACCTGTCCCTCTGATCTTCCCATTAGAAAATCTTTAACGAAATTTTGTAAATCAATTTGTTGTTTGTTGGCCCTTTGAAAAGGAGCGGACATTCAGTTGCCGAGGGGGGCGGTGAGTGGGCGTGGCACACATCGATTGGCGTTGCTTTATCGGCTGTCATTGCTACTGCGATTTCCCACAGTTTTCAATCAACATTTAATGCCGTGATTTGTTTTGTTTTTGTATTCGATTTTTATTGATTTATATGATATTCGACCTTCGATTTGTTTCATTTGTCTTGTCCCAAACGGCCGTATACTTAATAATAGTGTTCCATCGATGCCCCCCAGTTGGTCGCAAAGTGTGAATGCGAGCTCTGTCGCAGCTTGGGGCATATTCAGATTGTCACTTTCAGCCATCGGACTTACATTCATTTCGCAGGGCATTAAATCAATCTGTTTATCATTTGCTTCCTTCCCTTGTTGTTACCTTGAACTTTACTTTAAATATGTATGTATGTATGTATTTGAATACATATACGTATAGACCGTCATCAGTGTGCTGGCTTCTGGACCTTGCTCTTCATTGGAATCCGAAGTCTCTGTGTGAACTGTGTGTCTATTGGCTTTTTCAGCCTGCGACCTTTGATATTTGTGGGCTGGGGGCAGGGGCTACACCCGAAACTTTACATAAATTATACGGCTGTAAAAATAATCTATCTGCTAATTGAATTGCTACAACGTGTCGCCGGACATTGTGCTGGACGTTATAATGCCATTTGCATAAATCAATTTGGCTTTTTGTGTGCCTAACTGATTTTTAATAAGCCCCGCATATCTATCTGGCCTTATCATAATGTGAATCTCTATTTATTAGCTTAATTGCGAGTATATCGGTTTTCATTAGCAATCTGCTGAGACTTGGATTCGATCGGCGAATCGCCTCAGCTGAGAGAGCATTGAGCAGTCGGCTATGCACGACTGGCCTATTCTTGCTCGGCTGCAGGAAATGGCATCGATATTGCCTCTGCCAGATAGTGCTTAGCTCAAGTCCAGCGATTCGCTGTTTTGTTTGGGCAAAAACTCGTCCAGTGCGGAAGCCAGCGAGCGATTCGTAATTTATATCAATTCAAAGACCATAACACAATTGATGATAGAGACGCAGTGGGACGCTTTATTTAACGCTTGTGCGTCTCGATTCGTGGATCGCTCGAAACAATATAATATATACAGCTGGATATTTATGGATATTTATATTTATATTGTAGTAGGCTGGCAGTGCTTGGCTCAAAGCAAATACCAAAAGGTATCAAAGCTGTTTCTATAATCAGCTTATGACAACAGAAATCTAAAGGAAAATTTATTAAAATAGCAAATGTATTAGAAGTTCGAAAAGGAATGGAAATTCATATAAATATTTGCAGCTAAAATAAAAAAATAATATTAAATTAAACACAATAATTTAAATAAATTTTATTTTTGTTTTTTAAGACGAAATAAAATAAGTAAATTACAATGAAAGAAATAAAATAAAATAGTACAAATATATAAATTAATTAATTGAATAATAAAACATACATAAATTAATTTAAATAATTAAAAAATGGATAATTCAAATATTTAAAAAAATAATTAATTAAGTCCTAAAATATAATATTGAGTTTATTTAACGAGAGTGAAAATTAAATAAATTAACAGAAATAAATTATAATTGAATTCCAATCAAGTTTGCAAGCGAATCAAATATATTCAATCGAGTCTGAGGCACAGTCACAATGGCTACTTTATGAACAGCCCTCGCTTGCAGTGCAGTGTAATGCGATTGCCTGGAGCAGAAACTGGGCATAGAACTGTGGCGCGGACAGCAAAAACAAAATGCGTATGCACATAAATTTTTCTGCTAAACGCACAACAAAACGAATGCAAACAGCAACTACACACGCACACACACACACACACACACACACACACACACAGAGACGCACAATGAGCGCTGCTCCAGCAGGCAGATAGCCGTCCGGACTGTAAGCCCCGATATCATTTATCATACTAATGCCTGCACAATTGAATATCGAGGCGGCGGAGAGCAAGTGGAAGAGCGAGTCGCGCTTCTTGACACGCATCAACAGCTACGAGCTTCAATTGTGAATCTGTGAATGCGAATGTGAATGCGAATGCCAGTGTGAGTGTGAGTGCGAGTGTGATTGTGAGTGTGTGCAAATGCTGACGACTGAGAACAAAACCTGTCAAAAGCTTTGCGCTTTGCTGATATTTAATCTAAATTTATATTGACAATGTTTTCCAGGGGCCATTCACACTTGCCCAACTCTATGTGCGTGCCTGTGTGTGTGTGTGCGTGTGCGTGTGTTTAGCTGTTAGTGCAGGTACTCAGCGTACCTGTCGCCTGCCTCCCGCTGCTTATCTAAATATCAATTGAAACTAGTTTGAGGGGCAAATCAAAAGAATCACAGAAGGAATTGAGGCACGCAGCGGGACAGGCGATTTGTTTATAAAAATATTTGTGTTTCGCATTCACAAAGGGAAAAATTGCAATTGCAAATCCAATGAGTGTTCGAGTGGGTGTGTGGGTGTGCTTGTGCGCTTGACTTTGTAATGACTTGTAATGATGCGCGATAACAATAAGCAGCGACAACAGCGGCTGCAATTCGTAGAGTTCAGGGTAAACAAGTGTCGAGTCGGGTCAAGAGTCGAGTGGAAGAAGAGCCCTGAGCTAGGCTCTATCTGTTGGCGTTCCAAATGATATCGGAAGAGCCTACCAGCTGATTATTAATTATCAATTATTAAATCAAATAGGCGTACAGTGAATAAACGATAAGAGAAATAAACAAATGCGGATTGCGAATTCCCAATCGAGGAAGAGATAAGAGGATGGGGGAACCAAGCATTTGCTTTCAGATTATTAAAATTTATATACGCAGAACCCATTTGAAAAAGGGTATATTAGCTTTTGTGAGAATGGCAGAAGGAGGCGTGGCAGACCCCATATATATATATATATATATATATATATATATATATATTCTCTATCAGGACTGTCTTTCCGTCCGAATAAAAGCCGAGATCTCTGAAGATAAAAAAGCTAGAGACTTGAAATTTGACATGTGTACTCGGGTATACCATACGCAGTTTATGTTTCTCATATGTTTTCGATAAGTCATCCTATGTCTTTTGTATCGGTAATAATCGATAAATTTATGTAGATTATTAAGCCTAATTGGAATGCTGTTTGAGCTAGAGTCTTCAGATTTACTGTATGGATGCATTTGGCGAATAGAAAGATCTTGTCATTTACAGATTTTGGATACCACGCCCCCTTCCCCTCATATTTGAAAAAAACCGTATTTAAAACACTAGAGACTTGTGGTTAGGCAAATATATACACTTTTGAACTTTACTTTTGGCAGAGTGCATGCATATGTGTGCGTGTGTGAATACATGCGCATGTATGTGTGCATAAAGGAATCGTAGAATGATTGGAGTATCAACTCTTTGCAGCGTTCAGGGTATCTCCTAGTCGAGCAGTCTCCACTAGAACACTCTTGTATTTTATTTGCATTTAATTCCCCAGCCTTTTGTTCGATGCAATGCCAGTTTGTGCCTTTTGTGCTTGAACTTTTATGGGCAGCTGTAACTGGCAGTGGCATGGAGTGGAAATTACGCACTCAATGTAATAATATAATGAGCGATTCACTTTAATCTGCCGCCGCCGCTGCTGTGTGAATTCCACAACAATCATTGCCAAAAGATTTGCCTATCGGTGTGGCAATTGCTCATGCGTTGCATTCATGCCAATCAGCGTCGCCAATCCTCGTCATCAAGAGCGTCATCATCATCATCATCATCAGTGTCGTTCTCATTATGAATTGCTCATTAATTGGCTGTTTGCCTTTGTTTTTGCCTGACTGCCACTTGGGTGGTATTTGCGAAAGGCGGCCAGTTGACTGATCCATTTGAGCTGTGAACAATTATTGTTGTTATTGCATTGATTTATATATATGTATACATATGTAACGCTGCTCAACTGATATCAGCAGCAGCCCAGCTGTCAGCCGCTTGACGGGCTAAGTTCAATTTGTTTCAGTTTAGCGATTGCAATTCTCGAGTTTCGCATTTTACAAAAGCCAACAGTAAACTCGAGCGGAAAAAGAGATGAAAATTTGAGCTCATTTTTAGGCCATTGGCCCTGGAATTGACGGAATATGCTTTGCATTGGCTGTCCTTTCAAAGCGCTAAGCTGCTGTCATCTTAACGTGGCCAATGAACGAATCAGCCGCTTGGTGCGCTCGAATCGACCAGGCCAGATAGCGACGATGCCTTGACTTCAGCTCCAGCTTAAGCTGCCGATCATGATGATTCCCTCAATACGTGCAACAATAATTCCATTTCATTTAGATATGAATCTGTGAGGGGAGTTCCCTTTGACTAGCTCGTAAGGGTATTGAGCAGTCGGCTATCGACTTGCTCATGCTCAGCGTCTATTATTATGCACCTCAGTCTGGATTTGCTCAGTGCAGTTGGTCTCGTTGACACATGAAATCGTTGCACATTCCTCTGCGACTGCCTTGCGTGCGCCTGTCTGGAAGGGTATGCCCAAGGCATATATGTAAAGCTGAGCAGCTTGTCAATCATCTATCTATAATATAGATAGATATAGACTTTACATTCAGATAATCTTCAATATTTTCACAGTTTTCATGTGAAACAAGTTCCTTAAGAAAAACTTTCCTCTCTGCTCTTGACCTCAATTGTTTTGCAAGGGTATTTCGAGTTCTGTTCTAGCGCTGCGCTGCCTGCGGCATGCCATCTCCTCCTTCTCCTGCTGCTGCTGGCATCACGTCATTAAAGTCGTTGTCGTTGTCGTCGCTTTGTCGCCGGCATTTGGATTTAGGCGCTATTGCTGCAATTTAGCAGGAAAACTCTTGAGCCCAGCGACAGCAGGAGCAGCAGCAGCAACTCATTTTCATTTACATTTTGATGCCCATGCTCCGAGTGCATTCCTCGGCTGGGGTTCATTGCCAGCAGCCCACAACGAGGGCTTCAATGGCGCTGACTCCGAGTCTCGATGGGAGCGGGAATCGTTCGGCCAAATGGGCAGGTTTTGCCCATGCATATTGTATCGCATATTGATTTGTAATTTACGCGTCGGCCTCATTTTGTGTTGGCCTTTTCCATATTCTCCACTTACAGTTCCACATCCACTTCCACTTCCAATTCCACTTCCATGTCCCAGTGCAAGTCCATTTCCATTTCCATTGCCATTGTCATTGTCGTGTCCATTTCTATTTCTATTTTTATTTTTATGAGCGTTTTGCTCTTTTCACTTTTCTTTCGACTAAGTTATTAGCCTAGCACCCAGCCCCCTGTTTGCTCGCTCCGAAGTCTGTACTAAGTCGCTGTCCAACAATTAGTTAGTCGACGTCTGCTGCTGTTGCTGTTGGCTCGTAATAACATTCGCATTTTGTATTTCTATTGGTATTGTTTTCTCGAATGCTTTTCACTTTTCAATGGGCCGCCGTGCTTGGGCCGTGGGCCATGCCCACACGCAGCTCTGGGCGCCTTTTACTTTTACTTTCTACTTCCCAATCAGAATAGCCCAGTGCAGTTAGACCAGTACCCAATAGAGAGAGACAGAGAGATAGAGAGAGAGTGGCTAGAAAGGGCATCTTTATGTGAACCCTACTTTGGCAATCCTGTGAATGGAATGGCTGCTCTTCCACTCGATCTAGTCGGCGAATCATATGTATTCTAAAGGCCACATCCATCTGAATCATGTTTGTCTTTGTTTTATAAATGGAATTCAAATTTACTCCCAGTGAGTTTATCTAGCTGAGTTAGTAATAATAATAAACGTAGTATTTCTCTTCCGCTTCGCGTAATATTTGCCCAGCTCTTGCAGTCGGCAAATCATACACACATACGTATACGTATTCTTATCTAATCTCGTAATTAAATCTATAAACTGTAATAATCTTATTTCTTTCTTTGTCTTTGCTCTCTTTGCAGGTAAGCATTTGACAGGCAATTATAAGAGCTCTTCTTGCGCTAGGAGTGGACAACGCTGGCGGTCAAGTTATCTGCGCTGCTGGTCAAAGATCTCCAGTCCTCCTCCTCCTCCTCTTCTTCTGCTTCTTCTTCTTCTTGTTCTTGTCAGCGTGAGTCATGTCGTGCGAGATCTTAATGTTATATATCAACAGAAGCAGCAACAGCAACAGAATAAGAATCAGAATAAGCATAATACGAATAACAAGAACTGTATCTGGTTTTGTATATTCGGCATATGCATATGTCTCTGTCTCTATCTGCGGCTGCCAAAACTAACTGCGCTGCATCGCGCTTCGCTGTTTGCCATTCGCCATGACTCACTGTACCGGCTGCTTAGTACACTCGTGCGTGTGTGTGTGTGTGTGTGTGTGTGTTGGTATTTATTGCTCGGCAGAACATGGGCAAGCTAAAATTATCACACAAACATCTCACGACTGACTCATCCTCATCTCTAGGGATGCAGCAAAGAGCCGGCTAACACGGGCTAAATGACAAATGGACAGACAGACAGACAGTCCGATAGACTGACTGCTTGTCCGTTCGCCTAGCCCAGGCTATATGAGGCAAATAGAGGCATAGATGCTCATTTGGCAAATAATAGATGTAAACAGTGGCCACTCAAAGTATTCGTACTCAATTGGCAATCGGCAATTGCCTTTCACTTTTGCATTATCACAAAACTGTTGACGATTAATAAGCCAAAGATGTAAGACACAAGTGAAGCTCGGTCAATCAACCTGCTGACCAAGTGTTAAGTGTTCAGATCTCTGATCGATGTTCGATGATCTCTGATCGGTGATCGGCTCTGTGTGTGGCCGGCCAATGGCCAATCGGCAATGTCAAAGCCCAATTTGTATATTCGACTCCAATTGGAATGCGAGTTGCTTGTTGTGTAATCTCTGCTCCCTCTGTTTGCCTTTCGACTTTTCAACTCGCGCGCGGTTCATTGGCCGACTGACTCGGTGCAGCCTATGTACATAATCGCTTGCCAACATCTTAATTTGGCCCGTGCGATTGCTGCTGTGAAGCTGGCCAACACTCTGCAATGGCAACGTTCTGCGACAACCTTGCTGCCACCCCACCCACTGCGAAAGAGAGAGGTAGAGAGGGAGAGCGAGAGCAGGAGCGAGCGATAATCGAAGGTCTATCTCCGGTCCGAGTGTCGTCATCGGTGACATCGGCAATCGATCTTATCAGCAGTTCGAGGGGCAGTTCGACGCACCAAAAATCGAAAGACCAACAGCAACGTGAAATCATTATTTAAATACAAAAACGTGTTCATAATTTGTCAAACAAGACAACGGGCAGCGGACAGCGGACAGCGGACAGTGACAGCAACAGCGACAAGCAAGTTCACAGTATGTTCATTAACAATGCTCGACCGAGACATGCCCTCTAATTCCACTCTCTTAGCGCTTTACATATGTTTTCATGTTTACGCTTAAAAGGCAGTAAACATAAGTTTTTAACATTTATTTTAATGGGCTGAAGTATTACAATTTTATTTAAAGAAATATTTTAGATATTGATAATGTGATACGGTTAAATTAATGTTGGAGTTTGTCTTTCAATAATCCTAATCATTTTCCATAGTTTCGACAGTGGTCAAATTGTTGTCCGAGTGAGCTTCTTTTATTCTCAAATTCTCACTCCTGGAGAGAGATACAAAAAGAGCGAGAGAGACAAATATATCTATTGCTGAACTTAGTCCCCAATCTTGCTGAGCGAGAGCGAGCTGGCTATATAGGGCATTAAGACAGGGTCGTTATGTCAGTGGACAAAGGAAATCCGATTAGTAATTGACGTTGTTAAAGTTGTTGAAAGATGAAATTATTACGCAAAGTGAACAATTATAAACAAACAAATATGTATACACATATATTTAACGATTATCTACAAGCAAATATACATATGTATATGAGCAAGCATTTAACATAAATAACATTAACATTTGCCAGTAACTATTTAACATCTATGTTAAATTATATCTTTGCATCAATGTTGCATCTTTGAATAACATTCATGCTAAGCATGTTAAGCTAATGTTAAATATTTATTCCTTCTCTACTTGGATTTCTCGATTAATTTCATGAGCAAATCGAAATTAGATCTAATTGAGCGACGTTTCATATTTTGTATTATATGCATATGCTATCTATGTATATATTTTGACTTATTTTTCATCACGGCCTGGCACCTGTGTGGCCTGGCACCGCTTCATAGGAATCAGTCGATGGCTCTGCAGTTGCCAGAGCCCTCTGAACATGGGTTTCGCATCGCAGACTAGCACTGTTTTCATGAGCACACCTATGTATGTATATAGTATATAATTGTTTTATATATAGCAATTGCCATTTGAGACTCGGCGCCCGCATAGAAATAGAACGCAAACAAGTTCAGCTAAGCATTGAAGAGCATTGATTTTAGTTGTTTTGCTTTTCGGTCTTGTCAAAATGCTCATTTGATTGGCAGGACGCAGAGGCGCAGTGGGGTTCGTGTCCGGGTGTTTGCCAATAGTTTCGCCTTTGCAGCGCCCAAGAGCTAATTGGATGTTTGTCATGCCATGAACCTGGCATCCGTCGTCCAGCCGCATCGCATGGACATCAGCCGCGCCACTTGACCAATTGACTAGTTGACCGGTTGACCAGACTTCGGCTCCAACCATGACGGCTCTGATGGATTTGTGTGTCTGTTTTCGTTTTAGTTTTTGGTTTTATTTTTGTCTCTTTTTTTGGCTGAAATGCGTTCGATGTTGTTTTTGCCTTGAACCTACGAAAGTTTGTTGCCAGCTGCCAAAAACGGATTTGAATTCGTGTTGTTGTTGAATCTTTAATTCCGGAAGCTTAGCCAATTGCTGTAGTTGTTGTTGTTGTTGCTGGTGTTGTTGCTGGTGTTGCTTTTGCTCTTATATTAAATTCATTTGAATGGCCCACAACAACAACAAGAACCACAGAAACAACAGCGAGTCGTTTATTTGCTTATTCGCATATGTGTGTCTGAGTGCGCGATCGTCAAGAGTTCAGCATCTCTCAATTTGGAACTTTGGTGGTGCAGTCGGTGGTGCGGCAACAGCTGCCCGTGCACCGCTCAATTGGCGAAGCTGTTAAGCAGTTTGCGTTTGCCTTTGCGTTTTGCGTTTTGTTTATAATTTTCCAAATTGAATTTACGTTTATTTTGCCTGCATTTCATTTGGATCATTGAATTTAATTGCTTTAGCGTTTCGGTGTCATAAGCTCATGTAGTTTCTAGACTTTGCATTCAATTTGCAATTTGCAATCTGCCATTTGCCATTTGCCATTTTTCTCGAATTGTTGTTGTACGTGCTCATGTTTTAATTAATGCGCACATTTGCCTCAAGTCATAAAGCGCTGTTAAAACTATTTGCTAAAAGAGATGTGTAAGAAATACAAATAATCAAATTCATAAAAATACAAAATAAAATAAAATTATATTATATATTTGATGAGTTTTTAAGTAAGTTGCACAGCATTTAACGGAGTCAGCAAATGCTGGCTGTGAAACGAACAAATGGATCTTTGGTTACTTTAACTGAGCTGTTGCCGGTGAGAAAGATACATGGAGATCAATTTTAATTGATTCTTTATACTTTTGCCTAATTCAGACATGCTTTTGACTTGTTTTCATCTCTTCAACAATTTTCTTTTTATTAGATTTGTTATAAATCTAAAAGCAAAAAAAAAAAAAAAATTATAATTTTCATCTTCCTGAAAAAATAAATAAAAGTCGTACTGAATGAGAATTTTCGGAAAACTTTTCTTCATCAGAACTGCAATGCTTATACAACAAAATTGATATCATTTAAATCGGAGTGTCCGTTTAAAAGATATAGCTTGTTAATGACAAACCTATTCAGTGTTGCGGCACAGTATATGAATGTGTTACTTGGAAAATGTTTAATAAGCTCGTATATAATATATTCCTAACTCTTGTACATGTATGAATGTAAATTTGAATTAGAAGAATATACATATACGTATATACACTTGACTATATTTCATTGGTATGCCTCTGACATATATATGTAAGGATATGATTGAGAAGCTTCCAGATCAAATGATATATATTTTGTATCCTTTTGCCTGTTACATATACTAATCTGTGAATTCCAAAAGATAAGATCAGCGGAATACCTTTTCTCGAGTCCTCAAAGAGTTATATTTAAATATGTATATCAGACTCATACTGATGTATACCAATCCACACTTTAATTTTATTTCACCAGCATTTTGCATATTGCAGCTGACTTTAACTGAACAGAAGTCCTGGCATACCCTTAACTTGACATATTCGTAAAGGGTATATTTATATTATTTATATTGCTTAATGACTTAATTTAATGTTCTTAAACGTTTCTCTTCGAGTTGTTCTTAATTATTGCGCCCCAAACTCTGCGGCCTCTGGCTCAGCCAGCGCAATTGTATTCTTGAAACAAGCACTGTACATATGTACATACATATATGCAGTCAGTGTAGCATATATATAAATATAGATGTACATACATATATTTCTGACAGACATATGTACATATGTATATTCTTATTTAAATTGGTTGCTTTGTTTGTGTTGCCATTTCATAAATTATTGCACAATTAGCCTTGAATGCTGTGCGTTCAGCTTGGGCTTTGTTGTTGTTGTTGTTGCTGCTGCTGCTGCTGCTGTTGATAGACAGTTGTTGTTCCCTTTTTAAGTTCGCTGTGGGTGAGCAAGATCTGCGTGATCTGCGTCGGTTTATCGCAATCGCAATGGCAATCGCTGCATTGGCCCTCGTCGAGTCGCTTCTCAGCATCGATTTGTGTCGTTCGCGTTCTCAAGCATGTTATCCATTTGACACTTGAGTCATCCGCGGCTCACTATTCTCAGTTCGCCGTGCCTGATCGGCGCTCATTAATAACAGGCTTTTTGCGTTTGCCGGCGGCGCATGTCATTCATATATCTAATTGCTGCCGAATTGTGTTGAAATGCACTGGGAAAAACTTTCTTTGATTGATTGCCCGTACGGTGAAATTGTCTGTCCCAGCAGCAGTAGCAACAGCAGCAACAGCAGCAACAGTAGCAGCAGTAGCAGCAGCAGTAGCTAATTGCCATTGGCCAACAGCAACAGGAAAGCTGACCCTATTGCCCTCTGGCAGGGTATTCAACTGCTGTCATATCACTCAAATGTAGCGCATTTTTCGAGCAGGAAATTCGAATGCATATTTCAATGGCACGTGTTTTCAGTGGCTACAGTTGTTGCCGTTGTTGTTGCTGTTGCTTTTACAACATTTCAATTATAAGTTTTGGCATTTCTAATCGAGGCTGACTGCCGTTTGGCCGACATATTGCGAAATGCTTTTAGCTTTTGGCATGCAGGCAATGCCTGTGCATTCAATAATCAAGGCGAGCGGCCAAATTGCCGATCAAAGTCACCTCGCCTGTTCCAAGTGAGATGCATTGCGAATCCATTGCCAAGCCTCTCATATCACTCGCCCTTTGTATTAAATGTGCCCACAATAAAGATTTCCATTCTCAAAACCCTTCTCCTTCTTGAGCCAAGTCTTTGGATGAACGTAAATCAAACTGAAAACTGAAACTCAATTTGATTGTGGAAGCTGTTCGAATGTGAATTTCATTTGAATTGTTGAACCATTGTGAAATTGCAGTTGGCCAGCTTTTGGCATTGTCTGGACGTCCGGGGCTGCGCCCTGGCACAGCAGGTGTGCCAATTGCCAATTAGCTATTTACTCTCGGCAGCGCCAGCAGCTGAGCAAACGGAGCTCTCAAAGGCATCGCACTCAGTGGCGTTAGTCAACACTGTTCTCCAAGTGTTGACAAGTGCATAGCGCTGGCCTCATTTCCGCTGCATTTTGTGTGCCCAGCGCTAATAGAGCGAACTAAGCGGCTAACAGCCAGCTAAAATGCCCAATCAGCAGACCCGAAGCCTTCTCGGCCTTATCCTTTGCCGTGTGCGATTAAGTAATGGCCTTTTAATAATTCATGCGTGGCACAGTGAACGGACATTTCGAAAAAGTCAAAGGTCGCCGCTACAATTTGTGGCAAATATAATTTGTTTATGCATTTGAGTTTGTCTTTCGATAAAAGGCTAAGAAACCAAGAACCAAAGAAACCAAAAAAATAATAATTACAGGGTATTCTACAGGCGAAATTTCAAAGGTCAAGGGTCATTTTGTACGGATAACGGATATGCTGATTTCCGATGTGTAGAAAAGTATGTCTACACGCTATAGCTATAGCTTATAATCGTCTATATATAGGGCATTCCCAGCTCTTGCAATTCTCACAAAAAAAAAAAAAAAAAATCAGAAATAGATTTAACATTCGATATCGTATTTCATTTCATGTTGCATGTTCACAAATTGTGTTGGCAATCTAATAAACGTGATTGTATTGCTGTTGCTGTGTGCCCTCAGACAAATATGTGCATACATATATCAATAATAAATGTCTGTCTGACTGTGTGTATGTGTGTGTTTGCCGTTAGCTTTCATGCTGCGTTGATCAGCAATCAATCAGTGTGTGCCCGCCAGTCCGGCTGGACAAATATAAATGCATATACATATGTATGTATAGATAGGTTTATATGTATGTATATGTACCTATATCCGAAATAAAATGCGTGCTCTGAATCTGTTTAGCGGAGTAAATGCCTGGAAAATGTCCTGTCGCCTTTTACATTTGGATTTATGTATTCATGCGAGAGTCTAATACATAATCAAATTACAAATGCGAGTCCAAGATGCTGCTCAGGTTGTTGTTGTTGCTGTTGTTGCTGCGAGCAGCGTGACAAACATGAGCAACTATTTGGCTGAAATCAAAGACATATTTGTTTAATGCTCACAAACTGTAACTGGCTGCCCGCCGGGCCAGAGCAAAAAACTGAAGCCAGAGCAGCAGTCGCAGTCGCCGTCGCCGTCGCCGTCGCAGTCGCTGTCGTAGTGCGTGCAGTGCCGAAGGGCAAAACTTGCTACAAAAGTCACGTCCTTGGCTTAAATATGTGCGCGTCGTCAACGACGTCGGCGTCGACGTCGACGTCAACGCGACAAAGAAATAAAATTAAACATTTTGATAAGCTCGAGTTGAACAAAGGCCCAACACACAAAAAACATAAAAAAAAGTGTGCAAAAGCTTCAAGAAATATACATATGTAGTATATGCATATATGTATGTAGGTAAAAAAAAGTAAAACAACGCGCGCAGTAATAATAGCCGCCAGAGATGAAAACTTGTTGAAAAGCCCACAGAGCCAGAGAAAAGGCCGAACTTTACAGAAAACTGGGCGAACGGGCGAACCAATTAAAATCTCTTGGCGCAACCATCATCATCAATGGAAGCAACATTGTTGTTGTTGCTGTTGTTGTTGTCGTATGCAGCTTGTAGATACATTTGTATCTTTTCGGCTGACGTGCGCAATTTATGACTGTGGCCGGCTGACTGCCTGACTGGCTACACAGAGTAACCCAGTCAACGAATTGCGGTTCTTTTCTCACACTTTCGTTCGGCTGGGGGGCTGGGGGAGGTAGGTTGGCGAAACCCTTGGCCCGTTCCCGTTCCCGTTGACCAGGTGTGACTCACTGTGTGCACCACACACTCCATTGACGAAACCGTCGTTTGTGTATTTGGCGATTCGCTCGAATTGGATGAGTTCGCTCGAATCGCGCCAGTCCCCCGCCAGTCAGATTGACTTCCCACCGTCCGTCCGTCCGTCCATCCGTTCGTCTCTCAGTTCGATCGACCGCTCACTGGCTTTCCTTTGCCTAAGCGTATTCGCAGAATTTTTAGTGCTGACTCTGTTGCTTTCCTTTGCCAGTTGGTTAGGTCGGGCCATTGACCCGCTCTCGAAATTTTCGCATTTTCGCGCAATGGAGCCCGCAAAGGTCAAATGGGATATACATAGGTGCGCAGCCTGCAGGCGCGCATGCAGATGCCACCTTTAAAATGCTACAGCTCTAGAGTGTGGCGCAGATTCGTCTGCCACGCCCCAACTCGATTGATTGATTGACAGACTGTCGAAGAGACAGAGAGAGAGAGAGAGAGAGAGAGAAGAGGAAACATTTTCATTTCCCTTGCTCACTCTATCGCTCTCTCTTGCTCTCTATCGCTATCTATCTCTCTCTGCCCAGTTGGCTAATCGAATTGCTGGGGCACGCCCCTGCCAAAGTGCCGCCCTCAGCCGCGACTGGAACATCAACTAAATTAATGTAAATTGAATGACACGCAAAGGAACCGCATAGAACTCCAGGTCCCTGGCCATTCCAGCAGAGCAGAGCAGAGCAGACGATGAAATATGCTCAACAATGTGGCACAGAGAAGCCCAGCCGGACGAGTGGGAGGAGGAGGAGGAGGCGGAGGTGGAGGCGGAGGAGGAGGGAGACTCACACGGGGCATAAATACAACGTGAAGTAAAGCAAATTAATTTATTTCACCCCAACTCCAAGCACTGACGATCCCCTCCCGCCTCGCCTCGCCCGCTCCAGCGCTCCCTCGCCGCCTGTCCATGCACAGCTTTCGGCTAAGCCGTGTCGCTCGTTGAGGCGGCTCCAACGCTTTGTTGTCAACATCAAACTCATGCTCCCATCGCTGACGGTGCGTCGTCGTCATCGCCACCGGAATCGACTTCCTGCCAGCCAGCCAGCGAGCCAGCCAGGCAGGCAGGCAGTCAGCCATCTAGTCTGTCAGGCTGGCTGCCTGTGAAATCGTGCGTGGCCGCATCCGTCCGTCTGTCCCCGCTGTCTATCCGGGTGTATCAGTTGGCTCCTTGGAATATGCTAATGAGCATTTAATTTGCTGTCGCTGGCTGCGTGAATGCTTCAAATTCACTTTCAACTTGAGCGGCCTTAGTAGCTGCTTAGCTTGACTTTTATTCAGATATCGTTCCTGGAACTTCTTTCACTTCTTCGTGTCTCTCGCTTGTGCTGCTCGGCAATTTGTATAATTGTTTTTAGTGCCCTGAACTTGAACTCCCACGACTCGTGTTGTATCTACATTTTGTCTATATAATACGAATCTCTCTCTCTCTCTATAATGAGGTTTCAGGTGAAAGGGATTCTGTTGCTCTTCCCAGAGTAGGGGCTGGTGCTCTTAAGATGCCTAGTCCTTTGCATGAATCTATACATACTTAATGAGAGTGCGCAATCAATGTGTTAAAGGCAGTTATATATTCATATCGTCTAGTTTTTGTAAATGTCAGAAGCTGTCCAATCGCATTCCAATTGGATCTGATATGTCAATATATATGTTGATTTAATTCTAAATTATTTCTAATTTAATGAAAGTCAAGACTGTGTTCTATGTAAATAGTAGTTCCTGGCATTCAGATACTGTCAGTTCAGTTAGGATATTCCATATTGATATATTTGGTAATTCTTTGCACCGTTCTCATATTCGAATGAATGAGATTTTGTATGAAGACGTTGGCTTGCACCAATGTTTAACGAGTATTTCCTGGCAATCTCAGGCTCAGTCCAATCCAGATTGTTTCTACTATAGCTCAAAGTTGTTTTTGATTCTAGTGAATACTTTGATGCATGATGCAAATGAATATTTATTCAGATATATGTCTGTATCTGTCCAATTAGACCCAAATAGGATATTTCATGTTGATCTATTTCCAAGTTATTTCAAAGCTGTCTTCACTGTGCGTCTCAGATACGAGTGCACACTGTATGTAGACGTTGCCTTGCGCCAATTGGTAACGAGTATTTCCTGGCATTGACACTGAGGCAATCGAGGCTTGGTTCCATTGATAGCAATCTGTCATCACGAATCTGTCGCCGAAGCCGTCGATAAACGGTATTCAAAGCCACCCGGCGACTGTGTGTATCCGAGAGTGAGTGTGTGTGTGTGTGTGTGTGTGTCTGTGTGTGCATACACTCTTGCTTTTGTTTGCTTTGATTGTTTGTGGCAACTTCAATGTCAAAGTCGGGGGCGTTTTTGTTGTTTTTATTTTTTTTTTTTTTTCTGTCGTGGGAGTTGAACATGCAAACACTATTTAAAGCATGTATTAAAATCGTTTTTTATGACAGCTTATGGGCAGTTTATAATTGATTTTTATGTACGTTTTATGGGACCCTGGCTGAATATGAATGATTTGAAATGCAAATGCGAACGCGAACGCGAACGCGAACGCGAATGCAACTGAAACTGAAACTGAAACTCAACATCAATAAAAAATTAATATTGCAATTTGTCAACGTTTGTTTGTTTTCCATTTTCTTTCTTTAGCTTTGGTATAGTCATATATGTATATATATATGCATAGCCATTGGGGTATTTGTGCATCGGAGTCAGTTTATTATTATGACGCCATCTCTCACAGGGGCGCTCAAAAGAGAGCCATAAATATGCAAACATAAACGGAAACTGTTGAAACATGCAAATGTCATGCCATATGTCTTATGCCTGAACATATTAAGAGAGCTCCACTCGATACGTAAACATGTTTTATTTATAATCACGTGCTCGAAAAGCAGTTAGCTAACGGTGCGACTCGAACGGAAATAACAGCTTAGGATATTATATGATACCAATTGAGGATAAAAGACAGGAAGAATAGCTACTTAATAAGCACTTTACAGTCGAGAACCTGCCTAGACTCACAGTGGATTTATTGGATGATTGATTTAGCTAATTAAAGGAGAATTATAGATAAGAAATAGTTGAATCATTAATAGAATTATGGTTGTATCATTTGATATATCAACCCACAATCTTGAGAGATCCGTTGCTCCCTGGATACGTCTTTTATGATTGAAATTTGTGGGACAACTGTAAATCAAGTTACCCGAAATGACTTAATCACATTAATTGCTGGAAACTGTTCGAGTTAACATAAGGCTATAAAACTCTCTTTCCGCTTTGAGCAGCATTCCAGCTTGGTCTCAAATGGCAATTTGCATACATATATGCAGTTTTATTACCAATCGAACTGCCCTCGTTGAGCAGGCGAACAACTGCTCGTGTGTTGTCTGGTGCATGTTTAATACATTGTCTCGCATTCAATTTGCATGTCGCCCACGGGGCAAGGAAAAGCGTGAAGTATATTTTAAGCGCCTTAGACTAGACACAAACAATGGCGCTCGCATCGCAGCTGACGCAGCTCCTCAAAACTCAAAGCTCAAAAACCTAAGCCGGCAGCGACTGCAAATTTATCTTATTAACTAAAAAGCGAAACCAGCTACAGCAACATCAACTTGAACAACAACAACAGCAGCAGCAGCAACAACAGCAATTTTCACTTTCGTTTGTCGGCATTTTGGTTGCTTTTCATTGATTTTCGTCGCTGCTGTTGTTGTTGTTGTTGTTGTTGCTTTTGTTGTTTTCTATAGCGTGTGGGCGCCTGCGCCCACATCCACCTGACGCGTTGCAGCTTCATAATTAGAAAACCGTATAGAAACGGAAACAGCAACTGCATAGCCAATGCCATGCAACAACAATGCGCTTTCATTCGTGAGAGATCCGAGCAATAGCCAGCTTGTTTCCGTTATAGTTTCAGGCTAAAACTTCTGACTATGAAGTAGCAGTAATTATGTGAGCTAATCTATATTTGTATCGCTAATTTAATATGACGAGACTCTGTTAGTTTAACAGTAGGCGACTGTTCTGTAAGTCTCACAATTCTGTTAACTCACTGTTGCAGCTGTATTAGTGCGAGGCTTGGAGTAATTCTCAAATTATTATCCGAGTGAGTTTGCGCCTTTGCTGCGTGCTTACATTGTCCTACAATGCTCCCTCCTGGGGAGAGAAAGAGACAATGCTAGCTGCTGAGCGAGAGTGAGCTGGCTATATGAGCTATGCGAACAGGGTCGTTATGCTGGTCAGCGGACGAAAAGAAGCCGACTTGAAGCACATTTACTAAATTCGTTATTGACAAAAAAAAGGGAATGAAGCTTTAAATGTTTTAAAATTGAAATAAAATGGGTGTGTATTTATTAATTATGTAATAAAATGAAAAAACTTACATTTAATAGCAAATTGTCAGCTGGAAATGAATGAAATGAATGAAATTGTATGTATACAGCAGAGCGTAGAATTGATTGTGAAGATGAGAATTGGTACTACTTTTGCTTCATAGGTTCAATTAGCACTTTAAAGAAATAGTCGATAGTGGGCAAATAGATATATGAATATATATAGTAAAAGTGTAGTATAATTTATTCTATATAGTTGGCGTCTTTGGCAAATTGTGTAAGGAAATTGAGACTGATTGGTAGACGAATATATATATACCAAGACATATATATATATATATATATATATATAGGGTAT
>NW_022046211.1:38002-55155 GCF_001654015.2 Drosophila navojoa | reverse complement strand
TTTCCCATAACTATGCTTCAGTGAATTCCCTTCGAATTTCTATCTTAAAGAGAATCCATAGTTAATTGTTCAATATGTTGGCAATTGAAGATAAATATATACATGTATGTATGTGTATATGTATATCAAATGTCTTTGCCTGCAATCTGAGCAAACTTTGCTTATTGTTTGACTGAGTAAAGATAACTATTTTTGTTATGCCCTGAACCCAATGGAAATGTGCGGGTTTGCTCGCTGTGCGTGTGCATGTGTGTGTGTATAATAGTTGCCCCTGGACAGATTGCACTAGCAGCAGCAGCTGTTCGACTTGTGTTCCAGGTATCTCATAGTCGGACACTCCCTCTCCAGAGAGAGGACTTTTTCTTCCCACCCATATATAGTTTGTTTTTTTGTTGCTGCTCTCACTTTTCGCCTCACTTTGGCTCTTGTTACATAGTTGGATGTAAGCAAGAGTAAAGTTGCTGTCATCGGCAGCACATAAAAAACTTTAAGCAACAAAATCGCATAAACTGTTGTTAAGTGAAAGTGCGATAAATCAATTTGTAATTGGGGCAAGTTCTGCCAGCCGCCATGGCCTCGTCCTGTGTGTGTGTGTTAGTGTGTGTGTGTGTATTCCCCAGGATAACATAGACAGCGACGCGACTTAACCCAAGTATGTTATATGTGTAGTTATTGGCAAATACATATGTATGTGATGCTGTCGAGGACTTTGCTTGCCAGCCACATCCATGGACAATCGGATGAGTTCTTGGGCTGGTTGGTATGAGTGTTGTTATGGTGATAAAATTACATTTTGCAGCCTTTCATTTTTGCAGCCATTCTTTCTTCGTTTCTTGGCCAACAGCTTAAGCTTGTCTCTGCTGGACTTTGACACAAATCCCTACGAAAAACACATAAGAAAAACATCTTACACATATGTATGTACATACACACATATGTATGTATATTTGTATGTGTGCAGCAACATTTAGGATTAAGCATTTATTATATTTGCACACACAGAATTCTCAAGAGCTTGTTGTTTGCTTGATTTTATTTACAGCTGGATTTGCAATTACAAGACGAAGCCGGCGGCGACATCTCTAGTTTCATAACAAACGGCGAATGGGACTTGTTAGGTGAGATTCATGTGTGGAATATTCATTTCATTTCGATGCCATTAAATATTCTATTTAAAATATAAAAAAAAAATCACACACACACTGAACTAAAAGCTGAATTAAATAATGTTTGTAAAATGAAGTAAATCACATAATTAGCATAAATAATTTCCAAAATAATTTACTAATTAATGACTATCAATAATTCTCATTCTCTTTTCTGCATATGCTCATCTCATTTGCACCAACAAACAACAACAACAACAACAACTATAACAACAACAACTCTAACCACATCACAATTTAAAAACCAAAATCAATAAATTTAACCAAAAATTGATCAGGTGTGCCCGGTAAACGTAATGAAATCTACTATAATTGCTGCCCAGAACCTTATATTGACATAACATTCGCCATTTTGATACGACGCAAAACTTTATACTATTTTTTCAATTTGATCGTGCCGTGCGTATTGATCGCATCGATGGCACTGCTAGGGTTTACACTGCCACCAGATTCTGGTGAGAAGCTATCGCTTGGTAAGTGTCCGTCTAGAAAAACACAAAAACCAAATAAATACAACACCAAAAGAAAAAAAAAAAGCAACAACAACAGAAACAACCAACAACAAGTAGCCATCGCAACTCTGATATTTCCCCCAAAATAAATAGTAAATTTTAATACTATTAACTAGTCCATGTTCCAAAAGTGTTTCGTATATTTAAGTGTTGACAAGTTTGCTGTAGGATTTCTTACTTGCATGCTCTCTCTCTCTCTATCACTGTGTTTCTCTCTGTCTCTCTCTCTGTGTCTATCTCTGTCTCTCTCTAAATCAAATGAAACCAAACACACACGTATATATACATATATATTTATATATTTATTGTGAAACGGAAGCCCATTCGCTATAAGAGGCTGCCAGCAGTAGGACACAAGTTGACTGCCACACACACACACACAAACTCACACACACACACATTACGTATACGCCGCATAGAGCCTTGACTAACTATGCAAATGCAATGCAATCCAATGGCCGACGGCAATGGCAACAACTCTGCCAGCGAACAAACAAAGCGCACGAGTGTTGCAAGTGCAAAAAAAAACTAAATAGGAGAAAAAAAAAAAACAGCAGCCGTCACCATCATTTGTAATCAAAGTCAACGCAAGCAAAAGTGAAAAATATGGCACAACTGCTGGCCCACCTTTCAGCTGGGAGAATAGGACGCAAATGCAGGACGACAGCCGACGACAGACGGACGACAACGGACAGACGGACGGACGGCAAATGAGCACAGAGCCTTGAACCCTTGAACCTCACTCGACAGTGAGCCTTTCCCTAGTTAACCATGTCAAGCAACGCAACTCAAATACAAATATTTACAATCAACTCGCATATATATATACAAAACTATATATGTATGTACATATATATTTATATGCATGTATGCATATATATTTGTGGCACTGCTGCTGCCTAATGCATTCAGGCAACAAGAAGCACAGCCTCTGCCTTTGCCTTTTGTGCTGCGAGTTGATACATTTTCGCATCGTTCGCTATTGATAATAAAAGAAAAGGAACTAAAATAAAATAGAGTAAAGCTGCATTTTAGCCCTTTTAGACTTGATTTATGCATTCGATCTGTGTGGGCCAAGGCCATGATTGAGTAGCTCACGAACTCTGTTCACAAAGTAGCGCGAATTTGTTGCGTTTATTGTATTTTGCTGTTTATGAATATTTATCGATAGCAGCTGCACTTGATTGCTGCAACTATCGCTGCAAACAAAAGCTGACACCAGTCGATACTATCGTTGCTTTCGTCGATCACGCAGCTGCTTTGCTTGTAAGTCCAGCTGCAAAGCCCAGCCCTGGTTTCATTCATCGATACTATCGTTGCTTTCAACGATCGACTTAGCAGCTCTAATGCCTATGAATTCTCCTCTCTATTCGCCTTGTAGCTGTTTGTATTAAATGAATGTAACATAAATGAAAATAATAATAGAAATTTGATGAGCATCAAACTGTCTGCAATTTTGACATACACCTCTTTGTACAAAGCTAAGGCGACGCGTTTCGTATCCTTTCGTGGCTCTTTCGCCGGCACAGATACATACATATGACTATTATGATCTGTTGATCTATGGCCGCTCTGTTGCCAACGCGCGCGCCTCTCATCTTCCGGCAAACAGCTCTGACAACTGACAAGGCACACCCACGCACACATTAAGCTGAGAAAGTTATGCGAAAATGTGGCAAAATGCTTTGCAGCTCATATCCTGAGCATGTGCCTCACACACACACACACACGCACAGACACAGTGGAACAAAACTGACACAACGACAGACAGACATTGGCCGTGGCTATGACGATGTTGGCGTTGGCGATGGCTGTCGCTGGGGCTCATCACGTACTTTCAACATGCAGCATATGGTGCATGCCAAAATTTATACAATACAGCTATACGAAAATACTTATATAAGTATGCTAGATATAAATATATCGCGTTTATGAGCGAGAGCAGCAAAAGTTTTGCTTGCAGCTGCTAGAAAGCAAAACAACAACAACAACAAAATATAAGCAAAAGAGCAAAAAATTGCCATATTTTAAAAATTGTTCGTAGCAAACGAAGCCCCAGCCCCGCTGTGCCATGGCCATGCGTGTGTGTGTGTGTGTGTGAGAGTGTTCATGTGTGTGTATAGCAAAACGCATTAGGGCTGCCAGCCATGGCTCATGCATAATAGACAAGTTTGCGTAAAACCCTGTGGCTAATTTATGTTTGCCCGACACTTTTGGCGGCAGCCCCTCCGCCACGCCTCCAGCCCCATCGCCAGCTGACTTTTCACATAATTTATATAACCTCAAAAGAGCAAGAGCATAAAATATGCACAGGACACGCAAAAATAAATATAAAAATATATAAAAAAAAAAATATTACAAAATACAAAAAAAAAAAATGAAAAAAGGGAACAACAAAATCTTTGATAAGGCTAAGCACTCGAACTGACAAACGCCAGCTGGCCAAAAGAAAACCCCAAGCAAAACCATAAATAATGATAACTTCCATAAGGTGCCGCAGGACCAATGACAAATGTATATGTATGTGTGTGTGTGTATGCTGTCTGTGTGTGCGTGCTTTTAGTTATGTTTTTATTTCGTATTGAAAACTAGTCTTGTGACACTAGAAACGAAGCGAAATTGCGACGGACAACGGACGACGACGCTTGAGGTTCAGCGCAGAGAATACGGTAGTAGTTTTTTATTCACCAAGTGGGACAATTATATCATCTCTCTATATATACTATATATATAAACGCATCCTTGCATCAATGCAGCAGCAGCAACAGCAGCAGCAGCAACGCTGGAGCAGCAGGCAGGATCAGCTGGAAACACGACTCTTAGCGAATCAGTTTTAAACTAATGAATATAATATGAATAATAATGCTATCTCTCTCTATCTATCACAACTGCTCTCTCTCTCTATGTCTCCCTCTCCTTCTCTCTATCTTTTCTTTTTCTCTGCGTATATAACTCTCTATCTTACACACACACACACACACACACATGCCGATGCCTACACACCTTTGTGCAATAATTTTGTGCTGCATACTTGCAGGAGTTACTATTTTACTATCGCTCACAGTCTTCCTGAATATGGTAGCGGAAACGATGCCAGCTACATCCGATGCTGTGCCGCTGTTGGGTAAGTAGAGGCAGCGCCATCTGGCGTTCGCCGGCTGGGCTAATTGCCCGGCGCTCGCTCGCTATCTCTCTCTCTCTCTCTCTATAAAAATATCGCTGTCTATCTCGCTGACTTCAAATTAACGCACACTCAACTCTGCTCAACAAGAACAACAACAACAGCAATATTTACTACTATTTACTACTACTACTACTATTTTAATAATAACAGCAGCTACAACAACAACTACAACAACAACAGCTAATCGGCCAAGATTTTTACCTTCCGCACAGCCTCGATAATTGCCGCCAAGCTAATTTGCTGCATTTTTTGTTGTTTTTTTTTTTTCATATTTCGTTTTGTTAACTCGTTTTTATTAGTTTTCGTCAAGTTAAATGCTGGAATAACGAGCGAGTTGGGATGATATCTAAGTGAACTTATCTAATACCTAAAGGATCTATATTTTTTAGCAGTGTATACCAAGACTATCAGCTGAATATAATCATAAATATTTTGACCAGAGTAGAGCTATGCTAGAAGAAATTACAATTATATGAAACCCAATTTAAATATTCAACATTTTTTAAGCCCTATTCATATTATTATAATCCGCTTAGCTCTGCTTTCAAATGCTTTCAATATATGCTCATATTCTACCCAACTTGCCTTAACAACTTTTCTGGTTCCGCCTCCATAACAGCTATATTTATCCCAACTTCAGATCAAAAAAGAGCGGAATATTAGCATGAAATTCCATAAGCCTTAGCCAAGCTCTCAAAATGTTAAGCTAATCACGAAATTCACGTTGACAGCGAACGGAAATTTCTAATTTATAGCATAATACTAGGAAATTTCTTAAAAATATTGTACATATATATAAAATAAATTATACAATGACAAAGCCTATGGCATACGTCAACAGCTCAATATTATCGATTGCATAGACAGCTGCTGAAATATAGCTATCAGAAGTCGAATCACTCCTGCTGGGTCACGCCCCACACGGCGGGCGGCGCAGCTGCTTTGGCTAGATTAACTTCGCTCTACAGTCACGTAGGTATATATATGTATGCATGTATGCATGCATGCATGTGAACATGCCTTGTAGGCATGTCCCCGACTGTTGCTGCTGCAGATCAAATGCGAGCCGTTTCAATTAACGCGCATTGAAGGAAATCAAAGTCAACTAGAATATTAAATAACAGTGAACGTAAACTTCTCGCCTCGTATTCAGTTGTGGGGCACGAGTGAAATCAAAGCTCGTCGAAGATTTGCAGCGCTATTAGTTTCAAATTTTGAAGTTTCTCCAGATGGCCATAAACACGTACAACAATAGAGATTGCCTCGTTTCGAGTTTCGTTTCATGCAACACGCGCACTTTCGCGCCAGGGGAACGAACTTTTGCCCAGTGGGAGCGAAAGAGGGCGAGGGTGGGAGGGAGGTGGAAATGTTTTAGTGTCTAGTTTCTGGTATTTGTTTGCACTTTGTTTTCTTAATATTTCATTTAATGGCCAGCAAATGGAGCTGATGGCTGATGGCAATGGCAATGGCAATGGCAATGGGGACCCTCGCGCGCCTTTGGGGGCCGCTGTGATTTAAACGTTTTCATAAACTTTGCACAATTTATGCGCACACATCTCAAGTTTGGCTACGTGCATTGAACTATATACATATATATATGTATATCGAGTATATATATATATGTGTGTATATAGTAGCCCCTGCAATGCATTCAAAAAGTATTCAGCAAAGTGTTATAAATATTAAGTTAGATTTAGAGCTAACAACTGCAGCACGTAACACACAGCACAGTGCCCATTAAAAGTAACGGAACAATAACAATTCATGTCATTCGCATACAACAATGAACTAGCTCAAGTTAGTCGAAATCCCAATTGGAAATTGTAGCGATATACAAGCCGTTGCTAGTCGCTATGCAAATAATATGAGATCATATTAACAATTAGTTAGAATCACATCAATTAGTATTGTAACTATCGCATTTGTATGTAGCGTGTGTGTGTATGAGTGTGTGTGTGTGTGTGTGTGTGTGTGATTAGTAATGAATCTATGCATAACTAGCAAATTATATTGATATAGAACATTTTAGTTCATTAGCAACTAGTTCCGTTCCCACTCACGTTCAGAACTGCGAAGGCAACAACAAAAACAAACTTTTTACTAGTTCCAGTTGGAGTCTTAAATGGAAAACCTTTAAATGCATTCATTGCAAGTTGTAGAATCTCAAACGAAGATTAATGTAGAGTTCCTGATGGATGCATGCAGAATCAATCAAATATCATTTGTAAAATTTCAGTTTTACTTAAGAGCTTCTTGAATTATTTCTAGATGTTATATCGAGATAACAAATTTCAAGACTCTGTTTAGCTCTGCTGAAATTGAAATTGAAATTATTATTTCGAGCCAGTGCCATTGCATAACTGAGATCTATTCAAATGAGCAATCATTCAGCATAACTAAAACTAACCAAAGAGTTTTCAAGAACAACTCTAGTTTATTTCATGATCTTTCTAACGTAACTCAGGAACTCAGGACTATATATATACCCTTGGAATGATATATGATATATAAGATGAAATAAAATATGATACATGCATTGTGATACAAGCTGTATGTGTGTGTATGTGTGAATGTTATAATATATGTATATTAGGATCATTCAAATGTTTCTGTATGTATGTATGTATACAAATGTATCTATATAGGTATACATATGCATATGCAAATGTACCTTTGTATATAGGCATACATGCATATACATACATACATATCTGTATGTAGGTGTGAAACCATAAACAATATATTATCCAGTATGTTGACACCATTTAGTGACTTAGAGCATTAGCAATTAGGTAGACTCACATTAGCATAACATTAGTTTAGATGCGTATTACTATAACTAACCAAATCCATATTAAAAAATCAAGTCCATAACAGTGTCATGCATAGTAAAAAAAAAAACCAAAAAAGTTGTTTGTAATGATAGAGTAAACATAAACATAAATAAATAGAGTAAACATAAATTGGTTTACCATAGTACTAATGGCAATTACCTATTGAAGCATGACAATACCAAGAGCAAAAACCACAACAACAACAACAACAAGAACAACATTCAAATACCATATACTAATAATCCATAAAAAATAACAAATGTTCAGTGTTCTAATTCTATCATTTGTAGCCTAAATAGTAAGGTAAGTCTCATGTGTAAGTCATACAAACGTTTATTATTGACTGAATACGTTCCATACTTCGAATTACTAGCAAAACGTTCAATTTTCCATTTGGATTCACATTTCAGATATACAACAACAACAAATTTTATAATAATAATTGAAAGTACTGAAATCTTCCAAACCCATTCATCCATTTACGCATGCTAGGCCCCCTCCTTCCGCATATACATATGTATAACCAATAATTTCTGTATATTTAGTTCACCCAAGACATATTTAGTACAACAAGAGCCAATGCACAGATTTACAATAAGTATGTATGCATTACACACACACACACACACACACACACATACATAGACACATAGACACATAGACAGTTGCAGACATTCATTCAAGTTCATTATCAATCCACACACACACACACACGCACACTTATCAACAGTAGTTGTGTATTTTTGAATATCGTATTTTGAATATCGTATTTTATATATACCTATATATTTTATCGTATCGAGGACTGGTATGGCAATCAAACTCACAGCATGCACTCTGGACCTTTCGATAGACAAACTCCTGTAATTTGGTAAATCGAAAAAAAGAAATTTACAAAAAAAAAATAATAATAATAAGAAAATTGAAAAAGAAAAACGAAAATAAAAAAAAGGAAATTCAAGGCCAGATTCATGAGTCGGGAGTCGAGAGAGTCGTATATTGGGCAACTCTGCCAAGTTTTCTGCTTCCTTAAGTATCACTCTCTACATATGTATATATGTATTTGTCTACATGCATACATATATATAAGTCTTTCATATATATGTATGTATAATTGTATATTTTCGTTTTGGATTTGTGTTTTTTTTTTTTTTTCATTTTTTTTACAACTTGTGTAGCGCCTTGTTTTCTTTCGATTCTGTGATTTATATTTTGGATTCTATGCGTACAACGACAAGTGGCTCGCATTATCAATGCCGGTGTCAGATACATGTGTATGTATTTTAGCCAAGGACCACTACCACATAATGTAAAAGAAAAAACGTTCTTGTTGGCATGCAAGAACACAAATGCCTACAAAATTGTTGACATGCCCACGCCCCCGCCCCTCGACCACGTTCCCCTACACGAACACAAACATGCGACACACACACACACACACACACACACACACCTACACACACGCACACACTCACACGTTCATAACTGAAACAATTGATGAATACTATCTCATATAATGTTGTATTGCACATTCATAGAGAAGCCATGAATATGAATACAAATGTGAATGAAAAATTGAATATGAATATGAATATGAATATGAGTGTGTGGCAAATATTGCTGAATTCAATGGGAATCGTGCAACGGGGGCGAAATGGCAATGTCAACCTCAGCCCTCAAACTGAAAGTGAAACTGAAAGTGAAAACTCAAACTGAATGTCAACACGGAGGCCGCTAACAATTGGAGCTAGAGCTAAGCGCCAGCTGGTCACACTTGCCCCCACTCACACCCACACACAAGCACACAAACACACACACACATACACACACCAAATGGGAACAGCTATGTAAATATCTATTGAAACAATTTTAATGTCCGTGATAAATTTATATAAACTAAAAAACAAGCTAAATTCTGGTCTCTCTGTCTCTTGCTTTACTTCACTCTGTCTCTCTCTCTCTCTCACACACACACACTTGCTCTACCCCGCTCTTTCTCTCTAAGTCTGTCTCGCTCTTTGCCTCTCTCTCTCTCTCTCTCTCTCTCTCTCTCTCTCTGTCTCGCTGTCTCACGCTCTGTTCTGTTGTTATATATATGTATATGTACCCATATGTATATGTATGTATATATCGAATGTATGCTATGTCTGTCTTTAACTGTTTAAAAATGAAACACACAAACACACACACACACACGCAAATTCTGTATAGCAAAATTAAATGTTAAAAAAAAAAACATAATAATATTAATAATGTTTTGCATGTGAAATTGCAAATGTTGAAACACTCAGAGGGTAAACGACAGAGTGTAACGGATTCAATGGATCAGTTAATATGTTGTATATATGTTTAGGCCTATCTCTATCTCTATCTATATCTTATGTATATATGTTCTCTCACGGGCTTTAACATACGTTTCTCTGTACATATTTGTAATATTCATTTGTTTATGTTTTTTCTTCACTTATTTTGAGAACAAATTGGTTTTAGTTTCGTGAAGTAGTGTGGTAGCAACTCTCTCTCTCTATCTCTTTCTCTATCTATCTTCATCTATCTCGCTCTCTCTCTCTGTCTCTGTCTCTTAAGTACCCCTCAGAGCCTCATACAAAATTATTGCTAACTGCATATCACATGTTTTGATATATGTTTAATGGTGTTTCGCTTCTTTAACATGTACAATCACACACAAACACACACACACACACACACATACATACACATACATCATTGTATCATACACAATTAGCTGAAGAAGAAGAAGAAGCAACCACACTTGTAAATAAAACAATGCGAAATATATATATATATATAAATCTCCTTTTTTTTGTTTGGATACCCTTAGCATACATACATACATACATGCATATGCATATGTATGTATACATATATATATATGTATGTATATACATGCACATATGTCGTAGAATATCGTACGTATGTCTGGCTTGTATGCAAACATTAAGGTAATTCCATGAATATCAAATATATATGCATATGCGACTAGTTGCTGTATATAATAATAATAAAAAAAAAAACAAAAAACAAAAACAAAAACAAATGCAAAAAAAAACTTACATTCATTCATATGCTTAAAGTGCCTTATATAACCTACAACTATGTAGTGCAGTGTATGGGACCCAAAACAAAAACAAAATAAAATACTTTAACTCAAATCCAACAAATATTATGTAAAGCTAAATGCAAAAATCTTAACTCATATGCACAGTGAAAAGGCAAACCAGCTAACAAAAACAAATAATTAATTTTTATTTACTTTTCATTTATTTTTATCACCCATACATTCACATATGTAAATAGTCAATGAAGAAAAAAGAATGAAAACATTTTATAATTATATATATATTTTTTTCTATATAATTTTCGCTCCTCACTGTGCATAACCTAAATAAATGCAATTAAATAGTTTAAGCTAAATATGTATATGTAAATCCAAAGCAGTAAAAAAAAAACAAAAAAAAAACAACGCACTGATCCAGACAATAACTCAACTAACCAGTTCCATTTCCTACTTAATTGCCATATTAAAATACTAAAAAAAAAAAATACTAACAACCACAAGTACTACTACAACAACATTAACCGTAGCCATACAGTATACCAAAAAACAAAACCCAATCAATACCAATACCAAATCAAAACACCTTTACCCGAGACCCAAAGTCTTTCATCAATTTACAGCTCAACAATAATGAGGAACCGAATCAGATCTCGATTTTTAACTCAAAATGATGATTGCGGATAATTGGTTGTGCACAAAAAGCGACAGCAAACTAAAAAAAAAAAATAAATATATATACTGAGAAAGTAGGGTTATGCCAAAAAATACCAATAACAATAAAAAAATAGAGTACAAAAATACCACACATACTGAAAGTTGAGACGCACACAAACGCGCGGTTCGGTTCAATAGAGTTACAGTTCCTTTGGTGCAAGGGAACCGAACCACTCCTTGAATCGGGCCACAAGTTTGCAGCGGCAAATCTATTGAATATATTAAGTAAAAAACGAGGAGGGGGGGACGAAAAAGGAAAGGAACTACATCAGTTAGCGTCTAAGTAGCACAGAGCTTTTTTTCAACTTTACCTAAACTTATCTCTTTAACTACTCTATGCCATATATGTATATGTATATGTCGGCGAGGCGTACACCTGTAAAATAACTCGAACTCTCTCTCTCTCTCTCTCTCACTGAAAACTAAACTAAACTAAATTTAAAAAAAGATATTGTTTTTTAAATATATACATACATAAATGTTAATATATATACTACCACTACTACTACTACTACTTACTACTACTAACTAACTTTTTTTAAATACTGCTTTGAACTTTTTCTCTAACTCTTACTTCCACTTGCCACAAAGTTAAGTTTTAGTAAGCATTACGAAAGTACTGAACAACAACAACAACAACAACTACTACTAATACTACCAGCGAAAGATCTATCGAAATTACTATAGTCTGTTGTTGTTGTTGTTGCCTTTCGATAAACCACAATAAATACGATGCGAACTTTTTTTTTGTATATATATACATAGATCAGCGCGAGCTATCGAAATGTGTACAAAGTCTATTTTTTTTACTCAAATACAAAGAAACCAACAAACACAACAACAACAACAATAACAAACAACAACACACACACACGCACCCACACATACAAAGCAAACGAAATGAATTGCTTAACGATAACGATAAACGATAAACCGACATCAAAACGCTCAACATCAGGGCAATGGGGCAATAATAGGTGTGCTCATCAAACTTATCGAAGAGCTAAATGAAGAAAACCAACAAACGAAATCTAACCAAAATCCAAAAATCTATCTAGCTTAGAATGAGCGTGAAGCGAATTCGCACCAACAATCGATATAATTACCACAATGTTTGTGTAATTTTTGTGTCCTTCTAGGAACTTATTTCAATTGCATTATGTTTATGGTGGCCTCATCAGTTGTGTCAACCATACTTATCCTCAATTATCATCATAGAAATCCAGATACGCATGAAATGAGTGAATGGGTAATATTTATATTTAAACTAAACTAAACTTAACTAACTTACTTGCTAACTACTTACTACTTACTTACTTATTTATAAAAACCAAAAAAAAAAAAAAAAGAAATGAAAACCAAACAAAACAAAAACGAAAATCAAGCTATTTCTCCTACCTACCTACTTCTTTTTTTGCTTTTATGTTCTCTTCTTCTCAACATTTACATAAATTCATTTCTTATTCTTTACTTAACTCTGCGAATTCCAATACGTTTTCAATTTGCCTTTGTTTCAATATGAATATCATTTCAATGAAACAATCAAAACATCCAAAATATACTCCACAGCTCACACATACACGCCCCAACACCCACAGACAGTCCAAACACCGCCCCACTGTATATACATACTTATTATGCCCACATACACGCCCAATGTCCTACCAAACATCACTCTCTCAACTCTTACGACATTGAAAAATACAAAAAAAATACAAAAAATACAAAATAAAAATGCAAAATACACTTGCATACATATTTACTCACAATTCATATGCATAAAATACTAGCTCTTCTTATACTTTACACTATGCTGCATGCAAAATATATTTGCAACTCATGCAAAACCGAAAGCAAACATATTTTTTCAATAAACCTATCGATTTACATATACGAAATGGAATTTAAAAACAAAAAATACTGAATAATATTCTTATAATAATTATACATGAGCTTGAATTTCTCATTAAATAATAATAATATAATAATTACATGCCTCTAAATATGTAATGTATAAAATTTAACCGATTTCTATGTGTCAGAATCAATTAAATATCCAACAAAATTTTAACAAACAATTTTTTTTTAATTTAAAAAAAATTTAAAAAAAAAATAATAAAATAAAATAAAAGCTTAAATTTTTCATTTAAACAAAAGAACTTTTTTATACTCATTCACACAAGCGAAATGAGCATATTGGTGTAGCTTAATATCCGTTTTACTGTCTGTCTGTCTGTCCATCTGTCTGTCCTTATAAATGCAAAGAATTTCCAGGCTACTCAAGCCGAAGATTTGAAATTCGAACACACATACTCGTGTATTCCTTTGCAAGATAGTGTGAAAGATTTTCTCATTTGTCCACTAAAGGCGTGGCGATTCGACAGATATCTCTTCAGATATGGGCGTGGCAAATCGTGCATCTTATACAGTTATAAAGCTAGAATTTTAAAATTGAACGACTAAATTTCTGTTAGTCATCCTCATATATAATAAATTGAAGGCGTGGCAAATTGAAAAAATTGATCTGTCACTATTTGGACAGTGAATGAGTATTCTGTGGTCGGTAATGCCCGACTGCAACGTTCTTAATTGTTTTTAGTTATAATTTGAAAGTAAATTTTCTCAAAAAATATTTACAAAAAATATATATAAAATAACAAAAAGTTAATCTAAAATTATTTTATAAATATATACATCTTTATAAAAATTGAATTTATTTTCTATGTGGCATATTTAATATTTATTCTAAAAGTTTTCTTTATGAAACTTAAAAAAAAAATGTCAAAACTTTAAATAAATAATATATATGTATTTTTTTTTTTTCAAATCAAAGAACCGTTTTGACGACATATTTTGTTTAAAAAAAAGTCTTACTTAAGACTTTCTTAACTAAAAAATTCAAATGCACAAGTCAAAATTTTTATATCTGTTTGAAAACAATTTAAATTGACAGACTTTAAAAAAAAATTAAGCTAATTTTATTCACTAAAGCAAAAAAAATAACTAAATTAGTTTCAAGTAAAAAAAAAAAATCAAATTTTAACCTAAAACCTTAAATGTTGCATAAATTCATAATCGATGTTTTCCTTTATATCGTTTTTAATCTTTTTTTCCAAGTCCACATATTTATATATGTCTATATACATACGTATATATATATATATGTAAGCCAATTGTTTTTGTTTTGATTCAATGTTCTGCTGAGAGCTACTGTTTCCCCCTCTCTCTCTCTCTCTCTTTCTATCACTCTCTCTCTCTCTCTCTCTCTCTCTCTCTCTCTCTCTATCTCTCTCTGTTAAACTTTATATTAATTGCATATTTACATATTCGAGAACCAAAGCACAAATAATCACACCGAATTTTTATTTCTCTAACAAATACTCTGGCCAACTACAACTACAACAACAACTACAACAACTACTACTACTACTACAACAACAATAACAACTACAACTACGTTAAACTCTGGCAACTCGCAACGCAAACAAAAATAAACTCTACTCAACAACTCAAATGCCTCTTCAACTGTTTCTTTTTCTCCTCTGTAACTAACTAACTAACAAACTAACTAACTATATAACTAACTATCTTCGCAAAACTGACCAAAAATACAAACAACAAAAAATATTTATAAAAAATAAATAAAAATGTCTCTATATATATTTATATATGAACTACTTCAAATGTGACCAAAAACATTCGGTTTTTATGGTCTCTATAACGCGTGTGCTGTTGCTATCCTATGTCAACACACTTTGAACAACACTCTTAACAACAACAACAACAATAATAATATAAACAACAACAACAAAAACAATTCAATAACCAAAATTCATCTAAACTAAATACAACTAATAAATAAAAATCGAACTAAAAAACATTTTTTTAACGCTATAAACTAAAAACTTTAAATGTAAACGATTTAAACTCTCATATATACTACATATATATATATGTAAACTGTCTACATCCATCTATATATTATGAATTTTGTGTCACGCTAAAATTTCTTATACAACAAAAATATCACTTCATTTGACTTAAAATCAAATTCAATGATATAATAAACTTAAAAAAAAAAACTGCTTAAAAAAACAATACAAAACAAAAACCAATATACTCATTTCACTTTCGTTAATGAGTATACATACAAAAAAAAATAAATAAATTTAACAACCAACAAAAAATATATATACTATTTATACCGAAAAAAAAAAACCAAAAATATACTTATTGCTATTATTTTTAACCGCATTACCCAACAAACACCCCGTCTCTCTGTCGAACTCGCACACACAGATAAGAGTAATATTCCTTTATTGGTTACCTTGCATATTGCGCATGCAAAGACCCGGACAGGTTGGCTACGAATGCCCGCCGCCGCCGTCGTCGTCGGGCTCCTCGACAGCTGGTGACAAAAAGCAACAGATCCAAAACGTTGAGCTCAAGGAAAGGTAACCGAAACACATACCGCCAATTCTCTCACTCACACTCTAACTAGAACCAACTGTCCGACTACTAAGTACTAGCCGATCGGCCATCGATATGATAGATATACTCTGCTAACCACATGTTATTCAGTTCACTGATCTATTTACCCACCATTCTCTATTGTGTATGCTGTGCCATCCTCATCCACACACCCAACAGATCCTCGAAATCGCTGCTCGCCAACGTACTCGACATTGATGACGACTTTCGTTGCAATCATCGCTGCACTAGCGCCACGTTACCCCATCAGCCCACGTACTACAGGACAATGTTCAGGTAAGGTCAGAGAGTTAACTTTTAACACAATGACATATGCATCATTTACGGTCAGTTGGTGTACTTCCTGAGTATAAATATTGCTTCAAGTTGAATACAATTTGTTAAATCATTTATTGGGATAAAATGCCATTAAAGGAATATCCCCATTAAGATTGTAGGAATATACCCATTGTAAACGCTAAAATCTTAGGTCTTTGACTTGCCATATGAAATGATTTAATTTTTTTTAATTTCATATAAAAAAAAACAAATAAATAAAAAAAATAAAAAAATGGAAAAACAATTCCATTGAAGGAATACCCCCATTCAGATAAGGATAAATTGAAGGAATATCTTAATAAATAAAGCGCTTAAATCATCTCACTTGTTTCACTTGAAATATTATATTTTTTGAATTATTTAAAAAATATTAAGAAAATATTTTAAAAATTTGATTGAAGAAATATCCCCATAAGTTAAGTATAAATTGATGGAATATCCCTATTGACAGCGCTCAAATCAGCCCAAGTCCTTGACTTGCAGTAAATGATTCAATTTATTATAAATGAATTACTCAATTTATTATAAGTAATTTTAATTTTACATTGAAGGAATATCCCTATTAATACCACTAAATTCATATCTAGTTTTTGACTGGCCGCAAACCAATAAATGTAATAATGCTCTCTAAGACCTATAGAAGAAATTCTTTAGCAAATTATCTTTTGTGCGAGCTATGGCATAAATCGATATTTATCGATATAGTATATAGTACAAAATATATACATTCCCAGCTAAAAACGAGAGGAACTGTGAGCCAAGGAAAGTAAGACTCATTCAAGTTGACAATATATACTTATTTCAAGTAATATCTATAATTATTGATCGATGTCAATTGATATCGATATCGATGAT
>NW_022046211.1:0-37902 GCF_001654015.2 Drosophila navojoa | reverse complement strand
TTCAAGTAATATCTATAATTATTGATCGATGTCAATTGATATCGATATCGATGATATCGATCACAAAAGCTTGCATATGGTCAGGGAGATGTACTTTCAATATCCCACATGGTATTCTCAATCATTGAAGCCTAATAAAAGACTTTCTCTCTCCACTGCTCGAGATGATCTGCAGCAATAGATATAGTAGTATATATAATTATATATCTTATACAAATTATACCTCTATTTATACTACGCTTTACGCTGCTATTAAAACGCACTTGTTTAAAAGAAAATGAAAGGAAAATAATAGAAAATGACAATCAGAAGAGAAGCTTCAACAAGACGCATCCGCATTCGCATTCGCATTCAGCAAGCCTCAAATGACAGTCAATGACAATGACAATGACAATGACAAGATGTGTGCCTCAACAACAACGAAACAAAACAAAATACATGCACACAAAAAAAAAACAAAAAAAAATGAAATAAAAATCTGAGAAAATAGTGGCAAGTGGCAAGGACACGCATTTAGTGACAAGCAGAACGCACAAATGCGACGACTAAGAAAAGGAACAGGAAAAGAGAAATACATTCGTAATAGAAAACGCTTGAGCAGTGAGATGAACATCTACATCTACTGGCACGTGTCTCAGGCTCAGGCCCAGGCCCAGGCCCAGACTCGGGCTCAGCTGCTTGGCTGTTCAGCTCGACAGATGCTCAGCTGCTGCGCTTCTTTCACATGTCCTCTCGCACAATAGACCATTGAATTGGGTCAATAAACCAACAGTCACAATTACGTTGTCCTTTAAAATATTGACTTGAGTTGAGTTGAGTTGGGTTTGGGGCTGAGTTGGTTGCCATCGATAATTCAGTTCCAGTTCCAGCTTGAACAAAAGAAAATGTCATTTGCAACGTCATTTGCTCCATTTAGAATATATACACTCTTGAAGCAGAGATTTGTCTTGTAGAAAATTGAATTCAGCTTGCACATTAAAAACAAATACCAAGCATGAGTAAAGGATTTACTGTAGAGTCGTAAAACTGAACCGATTCACACTTGCCGAAGATTTAAACTGCTTTGAGTACTCCACCTATATAACTGAGATTACTTAAAGCTTCTTCTGGTCTGTCTGAACGCAGAGATCCCGTAAACTACAAATGCTAGGGACTATATTTTTACATGTACATATTCATGTGTGTACCACGATTTTATCGCATCTTTTCGATAAGTCATCCCAAGACCTTATTATCGATAACAATCGATGATTTGACTTCGTTCTTTAAGTGTAACTCGAATACTTCTGGAGCTGAAGATTCCAAATACATAGTGTAGCAATACACAAACATTGTATAGATTAGATTTTTGATACCACGCCCCCTTCGCTATATTATGCCCTGTACTAGAGAATTCCTGAATCCACAATCAATGGACGATGACAGGTTCATGTTTCCAGTCACTTATGATAGACTCTCAGAGGCTTGAGTTCAACTAGTATCTAAATATATATAAACCGAACAATTCGCATAGAGTATACCGTAAAAATATCTATAATATATTGATAAAACTATTGCAATGAGTGCTTCGTGCAGGCAAGGCGACGATGGCAGCGTGGGTCCAGTTGGGCCCGTTGGCCCAGTGGGTCCAGTCGCACCAGTGCCCGACTCCCGCATGCACGAGGCCATTTCACACACCTGCCTCAGCTCCTCGGCGGAATACGAACTGGCGCTGATACTGAAGGAACTGCGCTGGATAACCGATCAGGTGCGTAAAATACGAATAAAACATGGCATATTTCAGGTGAATCCATTTATTTCTATTTCATCGAGCAGCTGAAGAAAGAGGACGAAACAGGCGATATAACGCGCGATTGGAAATTTGCCGCAATGGTCGTAGATCGTTTGTGCCTTATTATTTTCACGCTCTTCACAATTATAGCCACGCTGGCTGTGCTCTTCTCGGCGCCACATTTCATTGTAAGTGAACGAGGCGAATGCCTCCACTACCTCTAGAGATCATCACAATTTCTGTGCCTCTTTCAGTTCCCATAAATGATTCACTCTGACGGTCTACGTAATTGCTTCAGTTTGACACGAGTCGTACAAAATATTGTTTCTACTTTTGTAAAATACTCAAAATACTCATAATACTTAACAAACATAAGAAGAAAACTGCATAAACCGAAAAGAAATTCAATTCATGTAAAGAATACATAAACAAGTGAATGCTTTTCAAGTTCTTTTCAATTTCGATTCTTGTATAAATTATAATTCATTTCTTGGAATACTCAAATTTTTATCATATTTATAGTCAAATACGAATTGAATTGTACGACGCGTTTGGTATTGACTTAATTTCATCCTCCCCCTGCCCCTGCCCCTGCCCTCTGACACCCTGCTTCATCTCCACACTGCTGCTGACTTCATCATTTTTTGCATTTGTCCATTTTGGTTTTCCTATCGAATTACTGTAAAATAATTCATTTCATTTCTAGTATGGGATAAGTTCTCTTTGATTTTCATTTTTAGTATGTAAAATAGTGTATACAAATATGTTGCTGTGATAGAAAAACGTATGAACAAAACGTAAACCAGTCACAATAAAATTTCAAATTCAAAGTGAACAAAAACGAAAACCAAAAAAAAAAAAAATTAAATAAAATAAACAAAAACGAAATCATTGACAAATTAATAAAATGAAAGGCACATGAGAGTCGGGCGTTATCGACTGCAGAATGCTCGTTCACTGGATTTTAGGAAGCTCAGCAATTCTGGCAGGCCATGTGAGTAGAGAGACGGCTGTCAATCTGACTGTCAATTTGACTGTCAATCTGACTGTCAATTTGACTGTCAATCTGACTGTCAATCTAACTGTCAACTAGACTGCAAATCTTACTATCAATCTGACTGTCACTGAATGTCAATATGACTGTCAATTCGACTGTCAATCTCACTGTCAATCTGACTGTCAATC
Organism: Drosophila navojoa; assembly: GCF_001654015.2. Next base: position 34,946 of record NW_022046211.1, on the reverse strand, counting down.
AAACTGTCAAGTCGACTGTCAATCTGACTGTCGTCTAACCATCAATCTGAGTGTCCGTCTGATTATTAATCTCACTGTCAATCAGGCTGGCAATCTGACTGTCAATCTGACTGTCATCTGACTGTCAATCTAACTGTCAACTAAACTGCAAATCTGACTATCAATCTGACTGTCACTGAATGTCAATCTGACTGTCAATCTGACTGTCAATCTGACTTTCAATCTGACTGTCAATCTGACTGTCAATCTGACTGTCAATCTGACTGCCAATCTCACTGTCAATCTGACTGTTGATCTAGATGTTACTCTGTCAATCTTTCAATCTAACTGTTAATCTGACTCTCAATCTAGCTGTTAGCCTGATTGTCAATCTGACTGTAAATCTGTCTCTCAATCTGACTTTCAATCTGTTAACCTGACTGTTAATCTGACTTTCTGTCTTTCTGAAGGTCTGCTTATATATCTATATATCCGTCTATCTGCTGGTACTGCGGTATATTCTAAACACTTTAAGACTCTATCTTTAACATGCCCAAACCTATTGTTTCTGTCATTTATAGTCCTATAGTCTCTATAGCTCTTATAATCTGTAATCTATAGTCCTATAGTCATTTTATCCCCATAGCTCTAACAGTCCAGATTCTTATCTGACCTATAGTCCTTTTGTCTCTATAGTCTATAGTATATAGGCTAAAGTTTATAGTCTATCGTCTATAGTCTTCAGGCTCTATAGTCGACAGTCTATTGTCTATAGTCTACAATCTACAATCTCTATAGTCTACAGTCTACAGTCTCTTGTCCATGGTCACATGGTCTATATAGCCTATAGTCCTATAATTTCTCTAGTTTGTAAAATCTCCAGAGTCTCTAGACTAAACACCATTTGAACGAGCATCCCCAAGGCACACACACACACACACAGGACACGTTTCATTTACGTTCTGCTTTCGATTGATTTGATTTTGGAACAGAATTCACAGATTTGAATTCGAACCTTTGGCTTATTAGCACTGCGAATTGGCGCTTAGATACAAAAATAAAAAGAACAAAGAGAAAACCCAAACTAAAGCAATTTGTTTATGTATATCTATCTATCTATCGAAGGACACGTGTTTAGTGTTAGTTTCTTCTGCTAGATAACTTGTTCTGTTCTCTACATTTTTGCCAAAAGATTTTCAGCAATTTTGAGCACTCCAAACAAAAATTTGTTAAAAATACTAAATAAAAGAAAAATCAACAAGTCGAAGAAAAACAATTTGAATGCAAATTCGATTTCGAAATTGTTTAACTGAAATACAACAAACAAAAGAACGAATGAAAAAAAACAAAAAACAAAACAAAACATGGCCAAAACCAAAACAATAATAAAACGAAAAAGACGCAAAGCTAAACTGAAAACCAGCTAAGAGAAATGGAAATTGTGCAGCACAGCATAAACGTTGAGGAAAAGAGTCGAAGGCAAAGTATAAAGTTAACTATTTTTAAATATTATATATATATACATATATACGAGTAAAGTTAAAAAACAAAGGCAAAAAAAAACAAAAAAAAAAAAAACAAAGCATAAGCATGTAGCATATTGATGCAAAATGAACATTAGATAAAAGAAATGCTTCGAAAAAAGTTAAAAAAAAAAAAAAAACAAAAACAAAACAAAAACAAGTTAAAAGGCATAAGTAATATTAAAATAAACTACAGTATTTAGATTAAGTAATAGTTAAAGCATAGATCAAGCGAGGTTAGTCAAATATACATATGACAAATACTTAAGTTATAAACTAATATATTAATAAACAAAAAAGGAAATGAATTTTTAAACGAAATTTCAACAAAGAACAGCAAAAAGTTAACAGCAAATTCGTGCGTAGCGTAAAAAAAAATCAATTCAATTACAGATATACCCTACATACAAAGAAATTAATACTAAAAAAATAATATATATACTAACACACACACACACATACACAATCACACGTTTATATGTATTTTATTTTGCATAAAGCTTACAGAACGAGCCAAAACAAAAAGAAAATTATAATAATAAAATGCATAAATCCTCGAGCAGGAATACCCCTCATGCAGAAACCTATACCAATTACGCTGTAAACGAATTCTAATTTCTTGTGTCACATTGACATGCTTCTTATATAACAAATATTATACAATTAGTATATATGCGATTAGTATATATATTAGCATTAGATCAGGGCATTATCATACACTTAGCGAATCAAAACAAAATACAATAAATATATATATATATATATACACATCAATTTTTTTGTTAGCCTCGTAAGATTTTATAGTGTATGCAACTTACACACACAAACACACACACACACACACACACACATACACAGCTGCTAAGGGCTATGCACAAATGCAAAGGTCTTCCTTAATCTTAAAAAAAAAATACCAATAATAAAACACACACACATATATATATTATTAAATCAAACTTACTTACCTAAATCTAAAAACACAAGAAAAAGCTAAAACAAAAACAATTTAAAAAAAATAATAATTAAAAACAAATTTGCATGAATATTTAACTAACTATTTGAGCTCAACTGTTTTTAACTTAAAGCAAGCAAGACATAAATATATATATATATATACATACAAATATATATACACACACACATATATGTTTACATAACTGTTAGCCGTCTGTTAAGCAAACACTGCAGAGCTTTTAGCGTCGTCTAGCGACTGCACATAAAGCTCTGCCCCCTCAACTACAGCTATAAAACTTGTCACAGTTGGCCGCAAAAAAAAGCTCAACAGCCATAAAACTGTGCTTTTGGTCTAAAGCTTGCGCTTGCTCCAATCAGAAAAGAGGTCGAAAAGTGAGCTTTCGCTATTGTAACGGTAAACGAAAAGAGAGCGAAAGTGTTGCAAAAAGCTTTTCGAACTTTTAATTATGCCTTTTATGATTTAACATTTATTATATTTTATTATATATTTTGTGTTTGTTTTTCTATTTCATATAAAATTTATATATTTTTATTTTAACATTAATTTAAATTTATTCGTTAATTAATTATTTTCTTAACTAGTTTTAGTTTAACATTTATTCTATTTCCCTTACATAAATAATTTTACTATTTTTAGTTCTTTTTTTAACAATTGGTAATCTTATTTTCGACCTCTACAAATGGACTTTTCGCAAGTTTTCCTTGGACCCCGCTAGACGGCTAACAACATCTGAACTAATTCTCTACTTATAAATACTCGTTAAACCAAACATTTAAAATGCTTAAAATACGCACCTAAACTAAACCCAAAATTTAAATAAAAACTTAAACTAAAAACATACACAAATAAAAATTAAATTAAAAACAAAAAACAACTTAAACTTAAACTACATTTTGCTTAAATACTAAAGCCAAATTAATGCCAAATTGCATTCAGGCTGCTGCGAATTTACTACCAAAAGCAATTAAGGTAAATAAATTAAAAATTAAAATTTTTTAAATTAAAAAAAAAAAAGAGAAAATCTGAAGCCAAACAGAATCAATAAAAAGAAGCAGAACAACAACAACAACAGCAAATAAAGGGTAATTTTTCCTCGTAGTATTTTTGTTGTACGATTTTTTTCGATTCGAAACCTAATTGAGATAAGTTGTTTAAATTTTTATATAAAATATAACAAAAAACAAACAAAAGAGAAGCATGAAGACAAAAACTTAAATAATCGTTTTTGATAAACTTTTTTTCTAGTCTGAGGTACATTTTAAATATATGTATGTATTAATAATGTGAATGGTTTCATAAAAGAAAAAAAAAAAACAACACACTCAAAGTATTCAGAAACAACAAGAAAATTCAAGAAAAGCCCAGAGAACGATTTTTTTGTAGTTCACCAAAAAATTGGCTCTAGAAACTCTGGAAATTGAATTCAGTTTTCAATTTGCTTAGCCTCACTTCTTTCTCGAACAACTTATGAAGTAACTTTCATATACATATTACGAGTATGTATAGACAATCGCCCGATATAATATGAACTATAAATATCATTTTGACAATAGTGAAACCAAGAGCAGCAAACGTTTATGAAACTACTACTTCTAATCCTATCTATATACATATATCTATATATAGTGAGTAAATCAATTGAAAAATTTATGATTTTTCATTTCACTTTTTTCTTGATACTTTCGAATGATTTGTTTTTGAGAAGGATTTAAAAAAAAAAAAGAAAAATACAAATACAAATTCGAATGGCATCTATGAGTATATGTAAAAGGCTTACTCAACCAACTCAATGAGCACCTCAACTTTATTCGGTTTCCAACTAAAGAAAAACAAAATCTATGAATATGAATCAAGTCTAGTGCTATATACATATATAACTATATACATATATATGAAGCGACGGAGAAATTGAACCTGCTTTACGTTTAGTATTGCCACTGAGGCATATAGCAGTTGCACTCTCGCTCACCGGGCACTGGCTTTACTAATACGTGTACCTATACTTATCTCTATACTCGAAATACGATCTGTTGATCTATTCAGATAGGCGAACGACTACACGCTTTGCTTCACACACACACACACACATAGACACATATCTCTAGGTAGAAATGTTCTCTTTCGATGCTAAGTGAAGCATTTGGCAACACGTAATGCTCAAATATATAAAATTCATATGGATTCAAGTTCTATAACGATTTCCGATACAGTATTTCGATTTGGTTATACATACCCATGCTTGAGCACATTTCATAGATTCAAACATTCATGTAGATTAAAGATCTATAACGATTTCAGATTCATTGCTCATATATAGAAACCTTTCATAGATTCCAGAAAATTCCAGTTCAGATTCAGAACTCCAAAATAGCCAGAAGATAAATAGAATCTATATGTACATTCCATCTGTGAGCAAGTAATACCCACGCTTGAGCACAATTCATCGATTCCAACATTCACATAGATTAAAGATCTATAACAATACTCATATATTCATTATGCATCTAATTTTCATCTATTATTATTAATATCAGATATACATATATATTGTTTTGTAAGATTATCTCTGTTCTTTCTTGAAGATTCGAGTTCTTGGCATGTTATAATCCCCATTTGAAATAAATAGAAATATACTAAAAACGTTGGTGTAAAGCAAATATCTAAACTAAATCTATAAGATGACAAATACACACACACACACACACACACACACAGAGCGATACACTCAAAATGTACATAGTATTAGTGTGTGTGGTTTTTTTTTTTTTTTTTTTTTTTTTGTTCGTGATGAGTTAGATATTAAGCATTAGTTTAGGCCGCCTACAAGACAAGTGTATTAGCTCTAAGGCAACTTCATCTGAGAAGAGAAAGGAAAAACAATGTTTGCAAGCAATTAAAATTTAAGTAAGTGCTAAATGAAAACAATAAATAAAATGTAAAAGCCAAAAACAAAGCAAAAGAAAAGAAAAGCAAAGCAAAACAATGTAATTTTAATATACTCACATGCATATGACATAGGACATACAACTAAACATTATAAAAAATAAATTAATTAATAAAAAAAAAAAACAAAAACACTTAAGCACAGTCGCTCGCTAAAAAAAAAAAAAATAGTTTAACACAATAAACACTTGAACGAAATAGCCGTAAAAAATTAAAGAAAAAAAAACTAACATAAATGTTAAATTTAACAGGCGCTACTGAAAGCCAGATATATTCTCTATACATCTATAGACTATATATTTAGCCAGGAATTGAAGCTAGACTCAATCGAATGTTTTTTTTATTTTCATAAATATGCCCAAAACTCAGCAGGCAGGCAAAATTTAAAAAAAAATTGTATGGAATATATGTAACTTGAGGAAATTCCAATGTTCGTATTACTTGCAAATAGACCTCATTGGCATTCCCATATATAATACGAGCGTAGCCTCCTTTTGAAATAGATTTTCCTGATTTGTTCAAGTCAATAAAAAAATCATTCAATTTAAATTTTATTTCAAACCCATTTTGAAGTAAAATGTAAGCGAGGAAACTCAGATATACTTTGTCGCCTCATAGAGGGCATTTCTCCAGAAAACTCTACTTGTGTACAAGTGTCAAAAACATTTTTGTTTTGACTAATAGAGAATCTCATAGCTCTTGATTAGCGCTCTAAAATATAAGAAAAAAAACCTCAGATGGTTCGCACGCTACTACAGTAGACATTTCTCAAGAATCTCCCATATACACCCTAAACTTAATCTAGGGTTTGCGTGACTCTATTTTTTCGCCAAAGATTGCAATTTAAGAATTGCAATAAGAATTCAAATATAAAGTCCTAGGCCTCTTTATATATAAGCCTCTTGAATGACCCAAGAAATACTTCACCCACTATAGATCTATAGACGGATCTATAGATGCATAAACATGTGTGTGTGTGTGTGTGTGTGTGTATGTGTGCATGTGTGCAAGCATTTAAGAGCCATCTATGCGCTGAGTTCCGGGTATGTGTTAGTCGGATACTTCCGACTTGAGCACTTTTTTACTTATTTGTTTGAACATTTGGAAGTTGATTTTATTTGTAACTTAATATTATTATTTTTATTTATTTTTGTTAAGAGCAATGAAAGTTGAGAAACTCTGATCAAATGGATGCTATTGCCACTTCACACTGGTCTAGGACAATAAATCGAGACAGCAAACCAAATGCCTCAAATTGTAGTTATTCACACATATTTGATTTATTCGATTGATGTGTGCATGATAGCAACAACAACAACAACAACAACAACATCTTCTAGCATTCATAGCAATCTCAGTAAATTTAAAAAAAAACAAAATTTAATGGTTGTACGAAAGAACAAAAATAAAATAAATTAAATACCCAAGCCATTCTCAAGTTTAATATAAAAAATAAAAAAAATTCAAAACATTTTTTTAGAATGCAAAAGTCAAAAAGCGACAGCAAACCGAAACTAAAACAAAAACTAAAAAAAAAAAAAATATTAAAATTTAACTTAAATACACAAATTAATTAAAAGCAAAATTAATAAAAAAAAAATTACATACACATACACGCATTATTAAATTTAAAAATTAAAAAAAAAAAACTAAATGAGAGCAAAGCAAAGAAAATATAAAACTAAAAATTAAAAATAAAAAAATTAAAATTAAATTAAAAATGCCAAAAACTACTAAAGGGCAAAAATGTTAACTTAGTAAATAAAAAACCAAACACAAGAAAAAACACGCAAGAAACGATACAATATGCAATTACATAAAATGTTTTAAACAATAAACAACAACAAAACAAAACAAAACAAAAAATAAAGAATGCAGATCCATATGGAATTCAATAAATAAATGCAAAATATTCGTTTTTGTTTTTTCTCCACTCCCGACTCGACTTATTTATATATTATATTTAATAAAATTTCACGCATTTCAAACAAAACAAATGTTTTTTATTTCACATTAAACTTAAGGGGATTAGGGATAGTAGGTCTTCTTGAAGCGACCCTCGCGATTCTTGCGGCCGCCGGGTCGCACCGCCTTCGGCACATAGACCTTGTCGTGCTGGTCGAGGGTGCGGCGCCAGGGATTGATGTCCAGTTCGAAGAAGCGACGACGCGCCTCCATTGCTCGCGTCTTGTTGTCAATCTTGTAGAGCTTCTCCCACATATAGATCTCGGGCAGTTCCAGGTGCCTTGGCCGTTTCGATGCCAAATGCTTGAATGTGTGCTCGAGAAATTCGCGTTGCTCCGCATTCTCATAGTCGGCGGCGCGTCGCAGCGTCGGTCCGCCCACATAGGGCAGCAGCTCGTCCGCGGTGCGCTGAATGCTCGGCGCTCTGATATACAGCTCGAGCAGCTGACGGAGCGTGTTATCGTTGAAATCGACGCATTTGCCCTCAGTCGAGATCTCGGCGTATAGCGGCTGTGGCGCTGTGCCGCGACAGAAATTAACCCGCGGATTCGTATCCACATACGCGCCATGCACCAGCAGCGTATTCAACTGATATTCATAGAAGCTCCATTCACGTCCGTTGGTGATCACGGTCTGTGTGTTCATGGGATAGGTGAGCTCGTTGTAGGTATTGAAGCCATGGTAGTTGGCCTGCGCCAGCAGCCAGGCGTACGATGACTGAATGGCCAGTGCATGTAGCGCCTCCAGGTCGTCGCGTTCACCGCAGGACTTGGGCCGCAGCTGTAGATGGGCGCGCGACTGAAACGAGAGCATGCCGAAGTTGGGCGCATTGGCGCTGGGCCAATAGCCGGGCACATTGACTGCGTGCTGGTATTTGGTGCTGTAGCCCAAGGTGCGTGCGTCAATCTTGAAGCGCGGCAGTTGCTGAGCGAGCGTCAAGTTTTCGCTCTCCTCCGGTGTCTTCCATGTGGGCAGCTGATGGCGGTGGCGGAGCGCCAGGTAGGGTGCGCCTGTATACTGCACCAAACGATCGCAAGTCTCGTGCGCATCGTCCTTCTGCCAGGGACGGCCCTCTTTCGATTTGACCACGTTCTTGGGCGGATCAACACCACCGACGGCCCAGAAGGCCTCGTGACGCGGATTGTAGTCGATTTCAACCTCGTTCAGATGGCCATAATCAGCACTGAGTACCTGCAGGGCAGACCGGTTAACCAGCTCCACAATGATTTGCGTCAGCTGCTGTTCGCGCTTGACGCCATCCGGCGGAGTTTCCATCAACTGCAGCTGATGCCTGCAACAGTCATTTTGTATTAGTTGTGATATTCTTAGCAACATATGCCACTTACTTGTAGACATCGTGGGCATATTCCAATGCCTCGATGATATCGTCGCGCGCAATCTTTACAGTCGCATCCAAGTCATCCTTCTTGTCCTCCGTCGTGGCTTGTGGCGTCGGCAGCTCCTCCAGCACGGTGCGCGTGTAGTGTTGCGTCAGCGGCAGAGCATTGTAGGGTATTTTGGTGTCGTTCAGGTCGACTACCTTGTAGCCATAGTAGCGCGGCATATTCACCTTGATCATTTTTTCCTCAACGGTGGGCAGCTGGCGTATCTGCTCGTGCCACTCGGCCGCCGTCTGCTGCTTGCGGCTCTTGTATGAGAGATCCCTGATGACGGGATACTCTGGCTCTGCCGTGTATTCGGCATCAGTCACTGCCACTGCCTTGGGCTCCGCTTTAACGGACAGATAGCGGCGGCAAGCGGCATTCAGACGCGCACGTAGCTGCTCTCCACGTCGCAGCGTCAACATTTTCGCCGGTCTACAAATTTAATACAAGACTTATTTAAGTAAATAAAATACTACCAGTCGAGCCAACGAGGTTATGAAATCGAATCGCAGACAGACCGATAGCCGTGCAATCTATAAAAATCTATCGACAACAAGCGGTGCAATATCGATTAGCAACGGCGCGAACATTGGTGCGAGTATATGAGGTGAGTATGCTGCTCTCAATTTACAAACACACACATAAATAAATAATATATGTTTGAGTGTGCTAGTGCAAATAATTATAAATTTTTATCTTATCAGTTTATTTTGAGAGAATTGTTGATATACATATTTTATTGCAGACAATAATAAATTGTTGTGCATAGTCTAGTGGCTGATGATTTGAATATCGATATAGATGCTTGATATTTTAAATTAAAAATTGCGGTACGTAAAACCTTTTTGAAATCTTAAAGATATATGTAAACTGAAATGTAATCTGATCAGTAAAAATAATGCAATTAAAAATTGTAATGTGATCAAAAAATAATTCATTTAATAACGAACAGTGAGCTGTGCATAGAGTATCGATTTTGCTCGCTATCAGTGATCAGCGTACCAGTTGCGATATGACGATCGCTTTTGTTTTGTTTTCGCACAACATCTTAAATTGGATATAAACAAGTATTTGCGTGTATTTAGTATTTAGTGGTATTCCCACGTGAGTGTGCTTCCCAAAAACTGTGTTGGCATTTGAATAAAAGAAGAATCTTCGCTGACCACGCAAAACGCGCCCACTTCTTATCTGCGAAACCCTCTCTTAACTTATCAAAGTATTTATATACACATACATACATATGTATATAATCTCTAATATATTTTAATATTTATACGCGAACTAATAGACAACGTCACGCGCTCATCAAACCAAATATCGTGAAGTGGCATGCACAAAAACATGTCCAATTTGACCACATTGTCTGCAGCTCAAGAACGCACACGGGAATGGCTCGCCTCGCAGGAGGATGAACTAGAATCTTTAGCTGAGTCATCGGTAGTGGATAGCTTGGACGATTACAAATACAGCGAGCATACGTTTACCGAACAGGAGGACGACGATGATGATGATGATGACGATGTCACTGGCGAAGAGGTCAGCACCATTGCGCTGGGCACGCGAGAAGGTGAGTCAACACACAAGCAAATATGCGTATATAAATGTATATATATTAATTTATTTATACATTGACAGGCACGAGCAAAGGCGGCATCATCGGCGACACACTGCGCGATCTGCTCAACTCGATCAATAGCATCCAAACAGTGGGCAATGTGAACATTAGCAACTCGACCAACGTTCACATCGGCAATGTGACCAACATCAATGGCAACATACAGATCATCGCTGAGCATATGAAACATCCGCGCAACAAACGCCGGCAGCGACGCAAAGCATCGATCGTCGAAGTGTCCGAAGCAAACGAACAAGACCATGTTGAAGGAGAGGAACTGGACGAGTCTGAGGAGCGCGTCAGTGCGGATATGTTTATTAATAGTCACAGTGAGCAGAAAGAGACAGAGAGAGAGGGGGTGAATAAGACATTTTCTAACTTATATATTCACAGAGTTCAAACTACCACAAGAGCTGTGTTGCATCATGCCGCGCCACTCCTGGCTAGCCCAAAAGCCCATGGAACCGCCCGTCCAGCTGCAACGGCCAGTCAAATACGTGGTTATATGTACGTTTATAAATATATATATGAATATATGGGAATTTATAGATTACACATGTTAAACATGTAAGCAGTCAACCAACCAGATATTATATATAGCTATATTAGAATCTTAATCGAGCCATAGTTTAGTTAAGAGATTGTAACTATTTTAAGAGCATTGAGTCTATCTGTATAAATCTGTCTCTAGCTGATAGATCAATTGAGATCATAACTTTCTTAAGAGAAAGCTTGAAGATCCATAAGATCTCAAAACATCTCTAGCGGCATAGCTTATGATCCGATTGTATAGCTTTATATGTATTTACCAGGCAATAGTTTAGTCAAGGGATTGCAGCTCTCTTAAGAGGAAGCACTGGGAAAAGAACAAGCTTATGAAGATCCATGAGACCCTAAGGCAGCTCTAAAGGGAACATTTTATCTTATAAGTAGACCACTGTTCTATATATAACTGATATGTATATATCTTGCTAATCCACAGCACACACTGCCACAGAGAGCTCAGAGAAGCGTGCGATCAATGTGCGCCTCATACGTGACATTCAGGTAAGTTCGAAGTCCTCGCTTAACATTGATTGATACTCATGCAACTCCTTCTCCACGAGCAGTGCTTCCACATCGAGAGTCGCGGCTGGAACGACATCGCATACAATTTTCTCATCGGCTGCGATGGCAACATATACGAGGGGCGCGGTTGGGAGGCAGTGGGCGCCCACACCTTGGGCTACAATAAGATGGCGCTGGGCATCAGTTTCATTGGGTGCTTCATGCGCGAGCTGCCCACACCGCACGCCCTGACCATGTGTCACAATCTGTTGGCGCGCGGCGTTGAGGATGGCCACATAGCCAAAGACTATCGCCTGATCTGTCACTGCCAGTGCAATTCGACGGAGAGTCCGGGCCGTCGACTCTTCGAGGAGATACAAACCTGGCCGCATTTCTACAATCTGGCCCAGGAGGGACAGTAGTAGCGTATTACATGACTAGATTCGGAATCGAAACCGAGATTCGATATATGTATTTATACAGTTTTTGGTGATTGTCTTGGACAAATATTTTTAAGTATTTAAACTGTTTGTCCGCTTCCTGCACTTTTTTCCTGTTTTGTTAACTATTTGATTTATGTTTTTGTGCAATTATTGTGAAAGAATACACGACTAAAATATACGTTTCTTTCAATATATTAGATTATTCGACAGACTTTTTGTTTGTTTTGTTTTCAATTTAATTTAATTCGTAAATTTTAATTATGGAAACAACTCAACATTTTGCCCACGCTTCCTGTGATGGCCGCCAGTTGACTTGGTAGCGCCTAAGCAGAGTCTGATTGACGAGCTGTGAAAAGGAATACTGCAATTAGTACAAAGTAAAAGATTTACATGTATATAAAAACAATATTAGTTAAACACAAATAAGGGCTCAGCTTGCAGTGGGTTAAACAACGTAGGCAATTTTCGGAATAGATAGAGAATGCAATCTCTGTCTGCTTTCAAGGTATTGAACAAGTATTAATAGAGAGAGGCTGGCTAATTAGTATTCAGATGCATCATAACTTGGGTTTCGGGCAACTCAAAAACTTACACCTTGCTACAAAACTGACATAATATTGTTGAAGCAATTAGGGCTTCTCATCTGCAAGGCACAGAGAAACGAAATAAATGTTTAACTAAATGTTGAACGGTTTCGGAGAGACTAGCACCAAGGCCAGGAGCAAACAGCCTTGTGTGCATAGCTCGTGTTTACATAATGCACAAATGAGCTAGTTCGTTTCTATTGGCTGGAACTGTTGATCTGTATAACGGGATCTCCGGCATCTCGATTGCACAACATTCGCTTGTTGGTCGATTACTTACGTGCGGGTCTGCCGTTGGCCCAGGGAGTGAATTTCACGTGGGTCTCGTTGCGCTTGGCGGCATCGGCACGGAGGTCGGCACGCAGGGCATTGCGCAGCACACGGGCAGCAATGTTGGAATATTGGATGTAGCTGCAAAGGAACCGAATGTTGAACAAGAGCTTATTAGATCATGAAGAACTTTCCTCTTTGTGCGTGTGTGGGTCTTAGAATAAAATGCAGCAAGCAACAATTACGTAATGCACGCAAAGTGAGCACAATCACCATATAGTATTTACACTTCATGAATTAAATTTGTTATATTTCGAATTTGTAACACTTACGTAAGTCCAGCAGCTCTCCAGGCGTTGGTCATCTTGTCAAATCTTTTTGCAAATTTTTCGCACAGAGAAACAGAATTATAGACCTTTGCTAGTGCAGGCGCTTTCGGAGTTCGTGATGTGAGCTAGTGGTGCGAGCACTTAATCGATAATCCCATTTATCGGTGAGTACATTTATGCAGCACTGACAATTAATTGTATCGATGCTATACAATTTTACAACTTTAGTGTTAATTTCCATACATTATCGGCATATGTCTAGCTGACTTAAATACAATAATATTTAATATTTTTCTTAATAAGCTTTTCCACTCAGTTGCAGACGACTGTCGGGTATATAACAGTTGAGTACGGAATATCCACAATTCTCGCTGAAATATCGATCAATCGATATTTTGCAGCATCGCCCACTGAGCTTTGTTTGTGTTGTGTCTCACTTGCACATGTGTAACTGTTGTTGTTGAATATTAATCTTTTATTGGGAATAACTAATCCCATCTATTTAATATATATAAGTTAGCCAAAAAAGCTTTAAATGAGCACTGCATCTTAACGGCCATGGCTGAACAGGTGTACATTGTGTTGTAGTCCATTTATTATGCATATATAGCGAGTGTATTATAAGAAAAACATGTGCCGCTAACTTATCCAAAGGTTAAGGTTAAACCAAGCGCATTTATTAATTGCACAACTCTTGCTAGGCCCAGGCATGACGTCTGCCAAGCCACAGATATTAATTATTGAGCCCTTTTTCGGCGGCAGTCATAAGCAGCTGATCGACACATTGGTCGAATGTGAGTATGGCGAGTCCAATCAGAAACTGTCTTATCAGACATGCATATTATTTATTATTAATAGGCCTAAATCTGGCCGACTATGAGATCTTTAGCTTGCCCGCTAAGAAGTGGCATTGGCGTGCACGCACCTCAGCGCTGTACTTCTCGCAGCTGATTCCGCCGGAACACGACTACAAAGTGCTCTTCACCAGCTCCGTGCTCAATTTGGCGGAGCTAATTGGTGTGCGTCCGGATCTGGTTAGCTGCCGGAAGATTGTCTATTTTCATGAGAACCAACTGGTCTATCCAGTGCGCGAGGTCAAGGAGCGCGACTGTCAATACGGCCTAAATGAAATTCTTACTTGGTAAGCGAACTAGATTAGCATTAGATTTTCAATCGAAGTCTAGCTGGACTCTTACTTTCAGCCTTGCTGCGGATGTTGTCCTCTTCAATTCGAACTTCAATCGCATGTCCTTTCTGGACAACGTGCAGCCCTTTCTCAACATCCAGCCGGACTTCAAGCTGAAGCACATACGCGAGCGCATCGAGAAGAAGTGCGAAGTGCTCTATTTCCCCATCAAGTTCCATGCCTTTCCCAACAAGCGCCACATGATGGATGCTGAGCTGAGCACGGCGGAGCCGCATTGCCTGCATCTGATTTGGCCGCATCGCTGGGAGCACGACAAGAATCCCAAATTACTGGTCGAAGTGCTGATGGAGCTGAACAAGCGTCAGGTCGACTTCAAGGTGACAATCTGCGGCGAGAGCTACCAGGCGACGCCCGAGGCCTTCGATGGCATACAACAGAAGCTGGGCGCCAAGCTGATCAACTTTGGTCACTTGACGCGCGAGGAGTACATCAAGGCGCTGCTCACCGGCGACATTGTCATCTCGACGGCCGGTCACGAGTTCTACGGCGTGGCCATGCTGGAAGCCACCTATTGTGGCTGCTATCCGATTGCGCCCAACAAGCTCGTCTATCCGGAGATCTATCCCAAAGAGAATCTCTACAATACGTCCAATTCGCTAATCAAAATGCTTTACAACTGGTGCCGCAATCCGGATATCTTTCGCCGGCATCGCGACAAATTCTTCGACTACTTCAACTTTGAGCGCTACTCGGCCCAGCATCTGGTGCCCAAGTACATGGAGAAGATGCGCATTACGGTCTAATCTCCAGTCTGGGGCCGCAACGAATTTAGTTCTGTAAGCACACACAACGAAAACTTGACCAATTTTGTTTAGATCTAGTAGCTGCGCAAGTGTAGGGTATATAGACATATATACATTTAGGATACATAAGCTATTGAGTATATAATATATCTTTTGTATATTAAACATATACATATATATATATATTGTTAATTTGAGTGCCAGTTGTTAGCAGCGTATTTTGTTTAGCTGCGCGTTGTTGTCATCAAATATGCATTTAGCTAAGTTGCCTTTTTTTTCAATTTTTTTTTTCTTTGTTATAATTACTAGGAATGTAATGATTATATATACACAAATGTTTGTTTACCATCAATTGCCTTAAGATATTATATTCCCAGTTCCGTATTCCGTATTGTGTATGTCTCGCTCTAACTCACTCACTCAGTCTGTCTCTGTCTAAGCCGTAATTTAAACCAATTGCTCTCTATAAAATATTGAGTTTTAATACATTCGCATTATATACACACTTGAACTACTCTGATCCAGAACTACTTTAAGAGGAGGGGGACAACAAAGGGGAGAAGGCGAGGAATAATAAAGTAAATTAATGAGTAACTAATCAACAGAAACAAAACGAGCCTTTAGAAGTGATTCTCCTTGAACTTGGGCGGCGCACTGTACTTCTCCTTGACGTGCGCCCGGTACTCCTCGTCGTCGTCGTGGCACTCGCGATAGCACTGGGCACAGAAGAGCTCGCCGTTGCAGCCACGGCAGCGGTAGACGGCATCCTCGTCACAGATATTGCACCAGGGCAGCTCCTCGTTGATGGCCGCATTGCTGCCCGACGACAGCTCCGACTCCAGGGCGTCGGCAGCCGGGGGCAGGCGCGCCTCAGCCACGTACTGTAAAAGGAAATGGAAAGTTGAATTGGACACAATTGCTCAAGCTGCATTCAAATCGTGTGCACCTTCTTCATGATCTTCTGCAGCATCGTCTCATCGTTTTCATCCTCGTTGTCGCTGGGCGTATTCGTGGCCGCTGTGCTGATGCCCGTTCCCGCTGCCGCTGGGACACCATCGATGGGCGCATCGCGCAGCGCACGCAGACGTCTCTCAATGTCGCTGATGGCATCGTTGCGCTCGGCGTCCACGCGCTGATCCAGCGCTGTTTCGCCCATGAATTGCTGGAGCAGATCTTTGATCCTTTCCTGATCGGTTCTTTGGTCGGTGGACAGCAGCAGATCCTTTTTATCGTAGTTCTTCTGGTGCGGCATGCCGCTCAAATTGGACAGACGGGCACGTATCTCATCGTCACTCGTGTCGACAGCCTTGAGATTCTGCAAGCGCTTGCTAATTGCATGGTCTAGGTTCTCATCTATATCCTCGCTGCTTGTGGCTGGTGCTGGAGATAGAGCTGCGGCCGCCTCGCCAACGCCCGCAGGGCTGGTGGGCGAGAGAACAGCGGCCAGCTCCTCCGAGGGCAGCACATTGCTATTGTCAGAAGTACAATTAGCGGACTCTAGACATGGACAGCAGCTGGTTGGGGCTCTACTCACTCGAACAGCGCATCGGCCGCCTCGCTGTCCGGCGGGGTGTGGTTCTTGTGCGGCAGACGCTGCTTGGTCACCAGCTCCCCGGGCAGTGCCTCGCAGTCGATCACCTTCTCGGCATCGGCATTGGCCTGCATCTTGGTCAGTTTGTCGTAGCAGATGAGGCACACGTTGAGCACCTTGTTGCCGTGGCGCGGCACTGCAATTGGGCGCTTTAGGCATTTGGCACAGTACGAATAGCCACAGTTTGGGCAGCCGTACTGCAATAATGCAATTGGGATTAACAACAAAAAGAAACAAGCCTGTCTACCCATTCTCACCTCTTTGCAGAAGAGCCCATACTTACGGCTGCACCCGTAACAGCTCATTTTGTGGACACCTGTTAATTAAAATCTAAATTGCAATTAAACTAGATTTTTTCGTTTTAGAATTTGGCCTGGAATAGCTGGAATAGCAAGTAAACAAAGACGTCTAATTAAACCGTTGACTCACAATATTTTGTTTATCGATGCTATCGATATTTTTGGCTCACTTTGAGCCGATGATGAACTGCACGTAAATAAATTATTAAATATAGCTTTTTACAATGTTTTGTTTTAAATAAATAGTTTATAACTCCAGGTTAGACATTTTGTTGTAGACTAAATATTTGTATTTTGTCAATTTGCCCACATTTACTTATCGTTTTACATCAAATTACAATGTTTGGCTTATCGATTGCAGCGGTGCCATCGCTAGAGAGGCGCACTTAATATTTCAATTCAAATTGCAAGGCTTTTGTATAAATAGAAAGTAAAAATATATTATTTATAGTTAGTTTATATAATTAGATTGCTTATGATTTCTCATCTTTTTTAATTGTCCTTCTTCCTCATATATTAGTATATATTTATATATGTGTTCTGCTTATTTTTGGAGTAGTTAAAAATCGCAAAGGTTCCTGGTTAGTAATAATTCTTCGTTTTGAGCTTTTCATACACAAAATGTTTTCTTTTATTATCATACATGTGCAAAAAAAAAAAAAAAGAAGGAAATTAAATAGATAATATTTCCGAGCTCAAGGCAGCTCGACCAAAGTAACTTTTAGCTGCCGCATATTAAATATTCTCTAAGCTTTTCTCTTTTTTTTATCACCTAATGCACGTGGATTTCTTTTTCTGAAGCTTACTCAAAATTTGTGATGATAAAAAAATATGAATATTTTATAAATATATACGTATATATATATTGGTAAGTTTCAGGGAATGTTCTTCGTCTCGAAACTTAATTCGCATTATAAATTGTTATTAATTATGTATTATGTTGTATGTAAGTAATTGTAATTATCTTTTAGTATAAATGCAAAATACAAAATGTTCATGCGCGCATTGTGTGTGTCTTCTATATACTTTTCTATAGACTTTAATCCTACGAATGAGTATGGAGAATTATATATGTATGTATATATGTATATAAATATATATATACATATATAACAATATCGTAGCTATGTAAGGTGTTTAAGGAAACTTGCGTTTGTTTGCTTTTGGCTTTGTTGTTTGGGTAACAATAAACCAAAAACTTGATACTCCCGTTCAATAGACGAGTAAATACTTTCATTGCTGCAGATCAAGCGGTTGGGTTGAGAGTGTTCTGGATTTCCATTATTGTTGTTGCTGTTGTTGATTGTTTTCGTATATATTGTGAGTTATTCGGAAGGTGTGAGATCGCGTTCCAGTTCGTTTTCATTGAGTATCTGCGATAGCAAATCATGCAATGGCTCGAGTATCTTTTTGGCGCCGGTATTGGTCAGACTCTTGTAGTCGAACATGTCATGATGGCTAATGCTGCCGTCCGTATGCACCAGCCCCTTGTCGATGGCGACAGTCTGCACACGGTCCATGCCCTTTGTCCTCTCCTTGATCAGCTCGTTGATCTCCTTGTTTTTGTCGCGCAGCGCATTGGGTTGCTGGCCGCGTGGCAGAAGCGACTGCAAATATCAAATGATATATGTATATACATTCCATAAATATATATACAGTCAGATCAACTTACTGGTAATATGATGTAAGCGCTGGGCAGCTTTTCGCGTATCTTGGCCACGTTGGCGAGCAGGCCCTCGGCCACCTCGGCGGCGCTGTTGCTCGTGTTGTTCGTGCCGACGTGCAGGACGACGATCTTCGGATTCACATTGTCCAGAGTGCCGTTCTC
Organism: Drosophila navojoa; assembly: GCF_001654015.2. The sequence continues at coordinate 16,219 of NW_022046211.1, read as the reverse complement.
GATGCGCCAGAGAACGTTCTCGGTGCGATCTTCGCGTATGCTGAAGTTGAGGCAGTGCAGCGGCGCAAAGTACTGATTCCAGGTGTCGGTATCCTGCAGCGTCTCGAATATACAATCTCCGAGGAATATCACGTCCGGATCCTTTTCGCGGCAATCCGAGATGAAGCGACGGTGTATGCTCAGCCAGCGCTTGTCGCCGTCAACATCGGGCACGGGTGTGGGCACAGCACAGGGATTCATGTTGCTTCCGCTGATGATGTTGATGTTGCTGTTGTTGTTGTTGTCGCTGCTGCTGCCGTTGTTGGTGTATTCAGCATGCGGTGTCCGCTGTTGCAGCAACCTTGCAGCAAAAACACAAAACTCTTAATGAGCTCAGTTGAAAGAGGCAATGCTGGGTGTTGCGGGGCAAACTTTGCGATCGGTTACTTTTCGCCCAGAGGTTCGTATAACGAGCGCAGATGAAAATAATTGTAACTAAGAGAATAATTGACAACACAAAATAGCGGCGACGATAGTGATGTGCATTCGCATCGGCCACAAATCGCATTCATCGCACAATAATCGAGAAATCGCGAAATAGCCGCACGCAATATATCGGTATATATTGATATATGCATCCGCTTAATTAAATGTCCACAAATATTTTATTTTTGTATTAATAGTAGCACTAACCACTGATAAGCTATCATTTAAAGTAAAACTAATTTATAGCTTAGACTTTCAGCTTGATATTGCAATTCGGAGTTAAGTTTACCTGCTTGCATATTTACATATCACACATATGGTATATAATATTTAAAATACATAATACTATATAAAAATAAATAAATATATAATACAATCTTATGTATATAAGTTTCTTTATTCACTCACATTAAACCTTAAAATGAAATATAAAACTTTTTTTGAAACATAATTTATGCAAATACGAAACTCAGCAAACATGAAATTTTTGTCATATGTGAAATATTTTTGTACAGTTCTGCTGTAGAGCAATATCAACAGAGCTTAAGTACGAAAAGAAAAGTAAATAGATAAATACAAAATAAAATTACAAACGAATTAAAAGTTAAGTTCTGCAATAAAATATAGTAACAATAACCAGTCGATAGTTTTCTTAAATACTATCGATTAAGTAGTTGCTGTGCATCCCTGGCCGCCGCTTGTCACTTTTCCCTGACACCATACCAAGCCAGCTATATTGCTTGCCGAGGCAAATTGACGTACAATTTTCCTCCGAACGATTTTTTTTTTTGTGCATGGAAATCTGTAATTTTTAGATTTATCAATTAACAAGGGGGCGCCGCGCAAATCTATCATCATGGACGTGGACCTCAGCCTGGACGAGATAATTGAACGCAAGCGCACACAGAATGCCCCACGGGCCACCGATAAAAAACTGTAAGTGCTCGGAATCCAAAAGAAAATGGCGCTGATTCGCTCAACTTTGGCATTCCCACACCATTTATTTTCCACAGACATGCCGTTCAGATGAAGCCGCGTAAGCCGGCTAGCAAACAGGGCCTGAACACGCACACATACGACGCCCGCAACAAGATCATCCAGAAGACGCGCGCAAAAATCGTTGACGCTCGCGACATACTCAACCAGAATATTCGCGAATCCGGCATCGATGCCCGCAACGTACTGCTCGAGCGCAAGAAGGAGCGCATGCCAATACCCCTGCCGCTGCCCCCGAAGTCGGGTCGCTCGCCGTCTCGTGGTGTCGGCGGTGCCGGCAGTCTACACAAGAGTCGCTTTACTCAACAGATTATAGCGTTGAACAAACCACCGAGCCGCGTCATACAAAATATGTTTAATATGAAGAAGGAACGCACTGGACTTGGCTACAAGCCGAGGCTCGGGGGCAGCACGGGCATCATATATGAGCCCAGGGTGCTCAATCCAGGCGCCAAGCCGTTTGTGCCAGCCGGCTACGTGGACTACGACAATATGCAGGAGCTAGAGGAACGTAAGGGGGTGTAGCACTAATGTCAATAGATCCTTCCATCTCATTCTCATCCATTCTTATAGAGGAAATTGCACGTGCTTTGCACCTGGCTAACATACGCACCAATTCCCCGCCACGTGTTCGCATGAACCGCTATGACCTGGACATGGACGGCGTGGAGATCACATCCACGGGCGGCAGTGCTCTGTCTAATGATCCGTTTTCCGTATACGAGGCGGCACGCAATCGTGTGGAGCGACCCACCCTGCCGCCTCCGCCATTGGGTGGCGGCCGTGTGGATGGCGGGGACAAGACGTTCGAGCGACGCCAGCGCAATCTGGCCACCTCCAATCTGCCGGAGTCGCTGCGTGCCCGTCTCTTTGGTAGCGAGCCCGATCGTCGCGTCTCGCACGGCATCTACGCGAACGAGAATGGCAGCGGTCAGTCCAACGGGAACATGACGACGTCCCATACGTCCTCGCGGTCCATTCACCAGCGTCGCAGTCCACCGAACTTATCGATGACATTGCCACTGAGTGTGGTCAACAAGCCCGGCTACCGTCTGCTGGTGAGCAATCTGCACGCGAACGTCACCACGGCGGACATACGTGAGCTGTTCAATGACATCGGGCCCATGTACGATGCCCACGTGGTACGTCCCGGCACTGCCGAGGTCATCTACAAGTCACTCGAGCACGCCGAAATGGCCGTAGAGGCGTATCACCAGCGCGAGTTCGACGGCCAGCCGATGCACTGTGTGCTGGTCAATCCGCACTCCTCCAATCGCTCCACACACTCAGTCAGGTTAGTGGACGCGATGATTAATCTATGTACCTCTGAATCGTCCTAAAACTCAATTCTCTGCTCTTCTCTAATTGCAGCTCTCGCACTGTGACGACAAACTCATCCGGCGTTGAGGTTGACATCGATGCACTGCACTCGGTGCTCTTCCGCGATCGTTAGGCCACACATCCAATATAATCGCTTCTTGGGCAATTACCAAGCGAACGATTCACCTAGACACTGAATTCATTGGCCACTCATCTCGATCTGCTCTGAAGGCCGCACCATAGACTTAAGCTACTCTAACTGTAGTCACACACATACACATACACCGCACGTACTCGAAACTTTTAGGAGATCACATAGTCTTATTGACAGCTTTTAATCAATTATTTTTTTTTTTTCGATTTTAATCTAATTGCTCTGTTTTTGTATACACTGTCTGTACCTCTCTCCCTCTGTCCATTAATTATTCTGTTTATACTCAAGAGCATCTAGGAATTAACAAAATATACATATATATACACTTGCATATACTACTGCTGCTACGGCTAATATATATACTAAACCGTATATATGTAGTACCACAGCTAAAATATTTTTTAGTCTAGGCTCGCTGCTGCTGTTCACTCTGATTAGATTAGATACCACATATACACAAAAACACATCTAAATATTAGTCTGGAAATGCGAAATAAACTTGTGTTGTTTAGCGAAATATACATTGTCGAATTTATTGATCTCTTCTGGTAATCGGGCGCTGATGGACGAAAACTTTTTCAATCGCATCCATCTATCTATAAGCTCCGAATTGGACTGCATTTGCATTTGATTTGGTTTGGATTTCGACATTTCGAATTGCAACAAATTAAGTTTTGTTTTTTAAAATTTTTTTTGTACAGAAATTCCGGCAGCTCTTATTCTGCTTGATTAATTGAAATACCAATTGGATTACGCTTCCAAGCTGCGATTGATTTACTCATTCCAATTGGATTCATGCATTGACCTATGCGAAATCCAAAGAATTTGTAGTTTTTATATGAAAACTGACTCGTAGTTGTTTCCCTGGTTGGTTGATTGGAATACCAGACTATACGTATAAGCCGTTTCCATTCCGCTCCAATGGCCATTCCAGCGGCAAATACCGATTGGATTTTTAAGTGGAATTGGAGATTTTACTTTAAATATGTTTTCTCCCATTTGGTGCTCGGATATTTGATAATGCCAGTTCATCTGGCGAATCCGGTTGGCAAATGTATAAATGTATAGACCAATTGGATATATGTGTTTATATATGGCTTCATTGGAACTAGATTTTGATTGAATTTCATATTAAATCGGAATCAAATTTTGGTTTTTGTGCTATTTATATTTTTCCCAGTGTAATACTGACAGCGAATCAGTTCAATTGAACCATATTTTGAGTGGTTCAACAAAATGCCAATTAGAATTAAATGCACAAGCAATCCCAATTGGATTCCAGATAATTTTACGATATTAAATTTTCTTTCGTATTTATTGAGAGTAAAATTTGCCATTTTTGTGAATCAGTTCAAATGAACTCGGATTGGTTCACCGACATTCCAATTGGATTTAGCTTTAATTTCACGTTAAATCAATTGAATTTCCGTTTGATCTCTTAGTTTGTTTCTTGTTTTAATATTTATTACATATTACATACAAATGTACAGTAAATATTTTAAGATCGCATAAAATTAATTCATAATAATTAAGTAAAAAAGCAGGATTAAGTCAGCAATTGAAGAGGTGCACAGGAAAAACGGCAGAGCCAAGGCGGAGCAAGGAGGGGCAGGAGGAGGAAGTGCTTGAAATCGATTGGTGAACAGGATGACGTGGATGCTCCGTCCGTGTGTCCCGGCTCAGTTGTCCCGGACGCCAGTGCCGTAGTTGGCGCCGCCGGCACGATTCAGTGCCTCACGGAACAGCTCGATGTCCAGCTCCGCCTGGACGCCCGCCTGCAGCTCCACGGCAAAGTTCTGCAAAGATGATGAGATAATTAAAGGGGAATTCGAGGGGGGAATCGCGGTGCGAATTCAAAGCCAATGCCACTCACATTCAGCACGTCCTTGATGAGCGCCTTGTCCGTGGACATTTTGGCACGCTGGATCACGCCCACCTCCTGGCCGATCCATGTCAGAAAGATGAACTTCTTGCGCTTGGACATCTCGTCGCCCATCTGTATGCGGATGTAGCCAAAGGCGCGCTCCGAGTCGCCGAACTGCTCACGGAACTGCTCGAAGCACTGGCCACGCCCATGCACGATTATCTGCGCCCCATCGAACTTGAACACCGCCCACTCCGTGTCGGTCAGATCCGAGCGCACGTCCTCGTACGCCTCCCGAATGGCCTCCTTGTCCAGTGACGTGGCCACCGGCATCTGCCAATTGAGCAAGAAAACAACAAATGAGCCAAACGAAACAAATACAAATTCAACTTAGAGCTAATACGGAAGAGCTGCCACGCCCATTTTGCAGTTTACATTTTGTTTAGCTTCGCGTTGGCTGCATCGAAGCATCCGTCAGATACTTTCGCTTTCGTTTCCGTGCCAAGAGCCAGCCTAGCAATAACAATAGCAATAACAATAACAATAACAATAGCAATAACAATAGCAATAAAATTATGAATCCATCACGCCAATGCATTTTGCCTCCGCCAAACTCTTCAATTTGTTCAGCTCGAAATGTTGCATAAATTAAAATCGCATGCGAATTGAATAACTAAAACAGAGCGAGACAGCAACAGCCACAAAAAAAAAAAAAAAAAACAGTTACAAATATTATATATACTTGCCTCAAGGCAAAAAGTAGCAAAGTTTTCATAGGAGAATTCATTTTTTTTCTAACTGTTTTAACGGAAATTGTTTTCATTCAATTGATAAAAAATATATAAACACAATGTTTCGTGCGTAATGAAACAACTATTTCTATATCATGTATCATAGATAATATGTACTTGGTAAGTAACATCGACATAGACGTAAACGCAGCCGTAGATAAAGCCACAGCAAATTCGAACATAATCTTTAATTGGTTCCGTTTTCATGGACGTCAGTAGAGCTGGACATTCTTACTAAGAATCTAGCTAACTCCAGGTCTCTCTAGGACTCACTCTCTCTCTTCTTTGCTCGCTCTATTTCTCTTTCAATTACTCTCACTCTTTCTCCCTCTCCCTCTCCTACTCTCTGTCTCGCTCTCTCTCTTTCTCTCCATCTATCTAAAATTCTCTTTCCATATCTCGATTTCTATATATCCTTGTTCTACCTCAGTATCTCGCTTTCTCTCTATATACATATATACAGTTCCTCTCTCTCTTTTGTATCTCGCTCTCTATGTATCTATCTATGTAGCCTCTATCTACCAATAATAATATATTGTAATAAAGCCTTCCATCTACACCGCTGGCCTATAAATTCTTCATTTATTATATATCTATAAGATAATTAGTATGCAAAAAAAGATTGCATTTAACTTAAATTAAAATGTATCAAAAATATTTACATATACATAAATACAACTCAATCATATGTAATGGTATACAAATGCAATTGTATTTGCATGCGAGAGTAATTTGAACTGATTGAATGGCCTCACTGACCGATTTGTGCGTGAGGGTAATAAACAAAAAAATAAATTGTTAATGTTTTTGTGTTTCCGTCAGATCAGTAAACGCGTAAACGCGGCTTCATTTATTATTGCTTAATTTAGCTTGCATGGGGGATGATGCATTAATGTGTTAATTGTGGCTGTTGTTGGCTGTCGACTTTTAATGGAGACTGTAGCAGTTTTCGATATCGAAAGTGAGTTCGTTCGCTTTCTGGCTCGATTTATTGTTGGGTACTTTCAAGCGGGCATATACAGATACATGTATATATATACACATACATATATATGTATGTTAGTTTTCGATGTCGAAAGCCAGCCCATATCGCATACGACGCTCGAATAATTCGAGCGAGTTACAGCTACTTTGGAAAGTCATCGAGAGCCGTTTGGGTGACAGCTGATCGGGCGTCTTCAATCGAGATTTATGTATTGTTTTGTTTGTATGCGCTCCATTTGAAACAATTTAAGCATCACAATTTTCAATCAGCAAAGCCGCCGACAACAGCAGCAGCAGCAGCAACAACAACGGGAAAAAAAAATATATGAAAAAAAAGAACGGTCTACAGATAATTTTGTGCGGCGGCTGAGATGTTGGCAGCGACAAAACAAAGAGCATCAAATATAACAACAAAACTGTCGCCATATGGAGCAGTGCAGAATGAGCAGATGAGCAGCAGTAGCAAAGCGCGTGAGTGCGACAGAGAGGGAGCGCGAGTAAGAGAGCGGCTGGATCATAATGCGTTCGTTGACCGAAATTGGTTTTGCGTGTGTGAGAGAGATTTTGTGTGCCTGTGAATGTGCGCCTCTCTCTGTGTGTGCGTGTGTGTGTGTGTATGAGAAAAATCAATTAGAAAAGCGCAAAGCGATTTAGAAAAGTGCGCTCTGGAAAGCAGAATCTGATAACAAATTGACAAACAATTAGAAAGATCAAAGAATAGAAAATTTTCGGCCTCCGCTTAGACTTTCACGACGATAAAAACTGTAATCTTTTGATTTGTATTGAATTAATTAGACAAAAATAAATGAGCAGCCAAACATGCAAAAACTGTGCCAGCAGAATGAATACAGACAAACAGACACACACACACATACATACACACAGCGAAGAATAGCAGAGAAGTGAAATAAAACCGTTGCCATAATTTGTGCGCTGCCGACAATTTGCAATAGGAAACAGCTAATGCAGAATAAGAAGAAGAAGCTGAGAGAATAAGAATTATGTATGCATGTCTGTTTGTATGTTTGCATATAGCCAGCTGCCATAATTTCGAGCGCAAATTAACGGCTTTTTGTATTTTGCTTTATTTATCTGATAAGACATTTCTCTCAACTATCTCGGCGCAAAACGAATTGGCACACACTTAGATGCGACTGTTGACTGGGCATGTCTGATAACTAATCATATACATACATACATACATACATATGTATGTATATATATTGCCACAATTGTTTTTTCGCCTTATTATTTGTTTGTCCTAGGCTCGGCTTTGGGTGCGGATGCGGGCAACTGTGCGTATGCGTATGCGTAAGCGGGTGCAGCGGTGACGCAAGCCCAATCGCTTGCTCTCTGTCTAACAAGTCTTGCGACTCAGATAAGCCGAGGAGCATGTGTGAATCGAATTTTGATTTACGCCAGCCCTCACACATGCACACTCACACACAAACACATTGACTTGCTGCTGCTTGTTGCATTTGTGTTTGCTAGTTCTTGTCTTCTGCAATCAGAGTAATCAAATAGTTCCAGTTCATTGCAACTATGTAGTTGATGTGAACCATTTGCAAACGAAAGTGAAAGCTATCGATATTCGTAATCATATCGGCAAAGATTTATTGATTGCCATCCTTATCGCAGTCAGGCTTGCTGCCAAGTGCATACTTATGTATGAATGTTTTATATGCATATGTACAATATTTAAAATATATATTTTTATTTGAGTACTTGTATAATCTTACATTATGCCGTTATTTTTATCTAATCTCAAGTCAACAGCTACTGATCGCCTGATTCGCTTTAAGCAAATGCATTCAGGATTGTGTGAACAATGGCAGCTTTTTACAGCAAAGCAAGTTGCGATGAGTGGCATGCCAGACTAGGGAATACCCTGGCTAACTGTATTCAAATATTAAATGACCTTTTTACTTATTAAAATTATTGATCAAAGTTTTCGATATTAATCTGAGCCAAAATAGCTTATTTACGTGATTGAAACTGTCAGCTAACGATAGTTCGACTCTGTAGTTTTTTAAGGTCAACAATCGATATACTACGTCTCCTTCTGTTTATACAATCGCATATTATTGTGAATATTAATTTTTATGTACATTTTTAAAGCATTTCAGCAAATGTTTTCTTTTTTTTTTCAACTTGTTAAATTTAATTGTAAATATTTTATTGTTTGACATATTTATTATACATTTATGTAAATAAGTTAAAATCGTTCACAAAGGATATGCAATTGGATTTAAAACACTGAAATCTTGTTTGTAAAAAGAGCAATTTTTTCGCAATTGTTTTTTAAGTCATTTGCCAATTGGCGAGCATAAAAAGTACTTTAATGGCCTTTGATAAGTCAGGCGATAAAAAAACGTACATACAAAATAAATTGTGTGCCAATATCTATAGAAGTCGATATCAGCGCACACAAAGCGCACCATATCAGCAAATTGCTTTAGCCAACATTTTAAATGTGGCCAGAAAAAATTCGCATGCAGCGATAAATGAAGAAAATATTAATTAAGGACGTTCCAGTGGGGAGTAACCGACTGCGTGGTACTTTGTTGCTAATGGTCGTAGATACATACATTTGCCATATCTTTTTGATCTTGGGATTGGGTTTGGCAAATTTGGTTCCTAAGGACAGACAGACAGACATTGAGCAAAACTAATATACTCCGTTTACCTTTGCAAACAAAGCATACAAGAATTTCGCTTACGATAGCAGAAATCTAAGGAACGCAAAGCAGGTGTTGTTAGAGTAATACATGTATATCTTTATATATATACATATATAACTAGCTTTATATATAAACAAATGTATATATACTATAATCGCTTAATGTTGACTAATGCCACTTCCCAGTCGCAACGCTCGTCGCTTACTTATAAAGTTCCACATAAATCCACTAAAAGTTTTCCGCAAAAATAATGCCAATCTCTCTGGATATGTGTGTGTGTGTGTTAGAAGTTGAAAAAGCAAAAGAATAAGTTGAAGAAGTGGAAGTAAAACTAAGAAAATTATGCGTCAAGTGCGTGAATCACTAATTGAAACAGACTGACATTCTGTGCATACCCTGTAGGAAATATGAGCTGGGTATAGGTGAGCTATGCCAATTATAAACAAAATTTAGTTTTAATAGTATTTAATAGTATTTTTTCCTTAAAATTTGAATCCCAATAAGTTTTTCCGATATTGATAAATATTTTAGATTTATAATAAAAAATTATTGGTTTTTGTTTTTCATTTGTAGCAACTCTAAATTAAATCAGTTTTCAAGTAATATAGAATATTTGGTGTTTTAATATTAAAAATTATATATTTATTAATTTTAAAAATTTATGAAATTTATTTTTCAGAAGTTTTATCAAATTTTAGTTTAATTAGTTGTTATTTACATTTGAAATAAGTTTAATAATACTTTTTCAAAGTCATAAGTTTCCTTATAATTAAAATACTACAGGATATTCAATCCATTAATTGGGTATTTTGTTTAATTTGATTAATCACCGCATGCTGACTTTCAACAAAGAGAAAATACGCCTAATTATTAAAGTTCAATTTCGATATTAGTTCGATTACCATGAAGGAAAGAGCAGCAAGGGAAGGGGCAGAGGGGCACGCCAAGGATTACTATTCACATGTGTTTTAGTTGTGCTGTTAAAAACTCTATTCGATTTCGAGAAAACAAACCGAACGAGAAAAGCACAAAACGTCCAGGGCATGAATCAGCGCTGCGTTCATTTGCTCCGTGACTGGCGGAAGGAGCGACAAGTGTAGCGAGGAGGAGGAGGAGTGGAGGGGGAGGTGGTAAGGGCATTGGCAGACTGCAAGGCTGTAAATTTTTGTTTTATTTCGCTTCACGCGCTGTTTCAGCCGTTGTTGTTGCTGTTGTTGTTATTCTTGTTGCGCTGTATGTATTAATAATTCTGCATTTTTGCAATGAAACAAAGAAACGTCGTTTATTGATTTGTGTGCGTGATTCATTAGTGAATAATAAATGCAAAAAATGAGCAACAAAAAAAAACCGCAAAAGGAAAAGAAACAGCCAAATTTGGTGCATCAGGAAGCGCAGCCAACTTAACAAAGCTGAAGAGAGGCCATGCGTGCAAGTGTATGTGCGTGGCTGTGTGTGTGTGTGCGTGTTACACAATAGCACTGGCTAACACACAATACTCGCTTTCAATTCTAACGGTAATGTAATACATATCGAATGCAGCTCGTTTGCGGGTGGATGGCTCGGGTAGAGATTTACGATATTCAATATTATTTATTGCCATTGGCATTGATTTGAGGTGTTGGTGTTGCTGCCGTTGCTGTTGTGTACGTATTTTCAGTTTCAATTTCAGTTTTCATGGCTTTCGGTTTGAGACTTATTGAATTGAGTTATAACCGTAAATGGTTCGTCTTTATGTTCCGACAGATAAGGAAAGAGAATGTGCATACATATGTATGTATGTATGTATATAGATATGTATTTGAAATTGCACTCGTTTGCATTGAGCACGCTAATCGACTGTATGTATGTATATGTATTTGTAGTATAACAAATTTGTTGAACTAGTTCAATTTATGAACATTTTAAGCAAACTTTACTTTATGTGAACTTTTATTAGTTTTCAGCTATAAACCGTGTTTTCCTTCTTCTTCTCATTTTCTTTGCTTTGCAGCAACTGAACAAACGAACGTCTGTCTCTCTCACCCTGCCGTCTCCCCTCTCTATCTCTTTCACTGATTAAATTTTGAGTCATGTCGCTTCGATAGCTGCTTAATATAGTAGGTAATTGAACTGCAGCTGCGCCCAGTCTGCGTGTATTTCTGTTCGTGTGTGTGTGTGTGTGAGTCACAGTGAATCAATCGAATCACCCAAAATGACTCACACACACACAGCCAGCGGCCCATATATCACAGATGTCAGAATTACTGTTACACAGTAGCTAAACAAATTTGATATGGAACTCAATGTAACCGCAACAATTACTCGATACATGCACGATAGGATAGAGATTGAAATTCTTACAACATATGCGTGTGTGTGCACACACATACATACATATATACATATATGGATATGTATATATGTATGTACATATATTAGCTGCTATGCGCACAAGTGCGGCGGCAGCGATGGCGACTGCGAAGCCGTTGCGCACTTGAACTTGATATGCATATTCCTTGTTGTTGTTGCTGCTGTCTAATATGGCCATGCCCACACACACACACACTTACGCCTGCTTATCTACCCCTTTGGCTGCAGCGCTGCATCCTGCATCCGCCCCCGCACTTAAAAATCATAAGCAAGATATTCGCTCGTTTTTTGTTGTTGTTTCTTTTTCGTGCTCTTTTGCTGTTCTGTGTTTTCTTCTTCTTCTTCTTGTACTTTTTATTTCGCTGTCTGGCACCGGCGTCGGCATTGGCACCGGCACCGGCATTGGCACTGGCTTTGCCTTTGCTGCTGCGGCTGCTGCTGCTGCTGCTGTGACTGCGACTGCGACTGCGACTGCGACTGGGGGTACTGGCCCTGGCCCTGGCCGGTTCTTGTGTGTGGAGTCACAGTTATTTAAAGTTCAACACTCAGGCACACATACACACGCAAATACATGCACACTAACACATACGCACACTTGACTTTGGGCTGGGGCTCCAACTATAGCGAGGCTACGCTGCCGGACTCTTCCCTCTTCCTTTTTGGCCTGCTCTGCCGCTCGCAGCTTTTGCACTCGCCTCTCACACTCACTCTCTCAGTCTTTCTCTGTCTCTCTCACGCGCGCTATCTGTTTCTGCAGATTTTCTTTTGCGCTGCTGTTGCCGTTGCTGTGTTTCTGCTGTTTAACTGCCCCGTTGTCGCATCTCTTATGAGTCTAATTCTTTTTGTTTCGTCTTGTGCCGCACTTAATATTTTCTTAATACATACATATACCATATACAAATGTGTGCGTGTGTGTGTAAGATTGCGTTAAAAGTATCTCTCACCCTTTTCGGCTTGCTCTCCACAATTTGTTCAACTTCAATGCCGTCTGACATGTTGCTGGCTGGCTGAATGGGATGCTGCGGCTACTGTTGGGTTGCTTCTCCTGCTTCTCCTCTTCTTCTTCTCTAGTTCTTCGGTTCTGCTCGGTTTTGGTGCTGCGGCTGTGGCTGCAACTCTCGGGTGACAGTTCAGGGAATTTTCTTTTACCGGCTTGGGTTTTTGGTGCAAATTTTGTGAATACAACACGCAAATACTTAACGACAAGTGTCACGACAAACAACAACAAAATTAATAAAAAAAAATTCTATATATATTTATACATGCATATATATATGTATATGATGTATTACATTAATAACGAAAACAAAGACAAAGGCAAAAGGCACACAGGCTCTAATCGGGAGTGACCAAAATAGCCGACCGACTCCGTCCGACTCGCACGAATTGTTGCTCACGAATGCGGGCCGGCAGCGCGTGCAACTCCAACGAAGTGGCTGACGCAGAAGCAGCGCCAGCCAGCACAAAGCATAACGACGAAAACGAAGCGGGCAGCGCAGTCGGCGAGCGAGCAAGTGGGAGCACCCCAGTTAGCTGGCGAGCTGATGAGCGACAGAGACAGAGACTGAGAGAACGGGGCAACGGCGACGGCGCCGTCACCGCATTTGGTTTTATTTTCAGTTTCAGTTTCAGAGTTGAAAGTGCGCGGGCAGCGACGTCGACTGCGCCGTTGACAAAATGTTTGACACCGCTGAGCGCAAGCGCGCATATGTGTGTGTGTGTATATACATATGTGTGTATATTGGAGCATGGTTTAGGATGTGAAGCACTGTACATCAGATTTATTATTATATATATGTACATTTATGTATGTATGAATATACTCAATGTTCTTAAAATAAATGCACTGTGACAAATCTTCAAGCAATGCAGCAAAATTGATTAAGCGCCAAAATTAAAATAAATAATTATTGAGATTTTGTGGGTATGTGAATACATACATATGTATATGGGTATGTGAATATAGTTGGTGATAAATGTATATGTATGTACGTACATATATAGTGTATGATAATTGGTAGACTAATAGCTTATAGATAACTAACTAATTATCTAAATACATATATGATTATGATATACTATTACATACATACATATATATAAATATTTGTTTGATTATTATTATTTTTTGTCAACTTGAACTTATCTTTCAACTACGTATAGTCGGAATTTTATTGAACTTATCTGAAGTTCCATATAAACATTTTCTATCAGTATAATGTACATGGTATAGTAATATCTAGGATAGTATATTTTATAGAAATTATTATCGCATTGAATTTGAAATGGTGTTAAACAAATAGACGCTTTATCTTTTCATGAAGTCATGCCCTAGCGATAACTTGAAATATTTTTTCTTCAAGAATAGATTTATTTTACTTATTATTTGTATTCTCGCTAGACTGGGGCTGGTGTTGGGGTATGTGGGGTGGTAAGGGGGGTTCGTGTGGTGCAGCCTGTTCCCAATCAACCGGTCGAGCACTTGCAAGTCGAGGTGTAGGCTTAACGGCATCTTCGGCCAGCAATCTGTGCCGCATCAGCCTTGCCTCAGCCTTGAGGAGCGCTGCCTAGACCACAGCCGGCTCTCTGCCGCCGCCGCTGCCGCTGCCACAGTCACAGCTGCAGTCGCCGTTTGCTGAGGCTGGGGCACGTTGCAATCAAGTGCGCACGTACTAGTCCACAATGTCTCTCTGTGTGTGTGTGCCTGTTGGGGACTGAACGGGAGACGGCATTGGAGCTTATCCGGTGCAGGGCTTATCGTCGCCAGCGTCATCCACGTCGCTTTATCAGGCCGCAAACAGCCCAATGTGAATCAAGCAATCAGTTGGCTGAATTACCCGCTGCTCGGCAAAAAGTGGCTAAGATATATTATAGAGCGTGAATGTGGCTACAAATAATATCGAGTGAAATACATATACTACAAACAGGGCGTACATCTCTACAGACATACATATCCACAAATATGTACATAGTATATGCCAGACATTAGTCTGACCTGAGTGTGACTGAGTGAGAGATTGTTTGAGGTTCCTATTATTTCCATTACTATATACATAATTATTATTGGTCAGTATTGCTATTTTCGTAAGCATTATTAATCGTATTAGTAATATTATCATTATTATTATTAGAAGCTATCGATCGTTGAGTTCAAAGTAGAATTTATAATAGAGCAAGAGCAAAGATGCTTGTAGAAGGTTCTGGGAGCCCAAAGACCCCGTATATTTCATAAATATATATCGAATCCTGATGCTTCTTACCTAGAATTGTAAATATACATAGATAAAGTTCTCTTACCTAAAGCCCGTTTAAAATTCGATTTCAGGGTATATTGGTTATATGAAAAGTATATAGAGTATATAACAGGCAGAAGAAGGCGTGGCAGATGCCATAAAATGAGACCCAAGAGATGTGTGTGTTAATTTGTATGCCCTGAACCGATGGAAAATGCGATTACAGGGTATATTGGTTAAATGAAGATGCAGAAGGAGGCGTGATAGACCTTATTAAGTATATATATGATGATAATATGATCAGGATGATAAGATAAGCCAATACAGAAAAGATCGTCTGTCCTTCCGTCCGTCTATTTATCCGTCTGTCCGTTCGTCCTTCTGTTTATCCGGCTGTACGATAATTCCGATTGTCTGAGCCCCTCTTGAGTTTCGGATACTCTATTTCCTTTTCTATATATTTCTACCTACAGCTCCAAGAGCAACTAGAGCTATTAGCAGAGTAGCTCTACGCCACCGTTCAGGGTATTCCCTAGTTGGGTACTCCCGAGTGCTCTATTAATATACATATTACACTAGCTCTAGCACTCCTCAATTATTCAGTTAGATAAGATTGATTGCCTTATCACACATTTCCACAATTAATTGGCTCTTCTTCGTGTATTTAATGGGCACAGATACATATATTGTATTAGATATGATTGGGCCTGTTGACATTGCCAATTTAGTGCGAAAGCTGTTTCGGCTCGGTTCATCATAATACAGAGCAATGCAGATAAGCCACAGAGTACATTCGCACTCGAGCCGTCTAGGCAAACAGTTGTCAAAACATGTGCACATGCAATAAAAGCGAATAAACAGATCCGAAGCAGAACAATCAAACCAGTTGGCCTAGAGAGTGCGTTTAGAGATTCCGAAATGCCGTACGGTGTTTGTACACAAAAACAAATATGTTTATGGCCGATCCAAGGAAATCAAATTTGAGGAATCTAACTCTGCCCAGTGCATGTTGATATGTGCATGCACATATGTGCCATAATAATACCAAATGCCGACCAATTGCAGTTACGCTCTACGCTCTTCCAGTTAATGCCGTTCTCGGCGATTCTCATCAACTGATGATGCGGGCGTTGGTTGCCTTGGTTTTTATAGCTTTTATGCTATATATGCAGATGTTTTTTTTTTTATGGAGAGATTATTGAGAGTGTGTATGTGAGAGCACATGTGCATATGTAAACATGCCTGCATATGTATGCAGGCATGCGAATCTGATTGCTTATATACATATGAATAGTGCATATACCTACATATTTGTGCATGTATCTATGTACGTTTGTCTACATGCATGCAAGCATTTATGTATGTAGATGTGCATGTATGCA
>NW_022046210.1:37079-56715 GCF_001654015.2 Drosophila navojoa | reverse complement strand
GTTCTTTCACTCTCAAATATTAAATGGCTTAGCCAAAAATGTATTTGAGCACAATTAAAATGCATATTCAAGCACAAACATAGAGCTCATCTGGCCTATGGAGCACTCTTGGAGATTATGTCCGCAGACGAGGATTGGTCGTGGCTTGCTAAACTGCTCGATTTGTTTGATTTGTGGCACTTAGCCGCATTAAGTGCCATAAAAGCTTTGCTTCCACAACAACAACAACAATACAACAACAACAACAACAACAATAATAATAAAATCATTCACGTAATAGCACAAATAAAAAGCAAGCCAAGCAAAGCTGAGAAACAAATTTCGCATGCCAAGAACACAAACACTTGAGCAAGGCGCACACACACACACACACACTTCTCTCTCTCTCTCTCTATGTGTGTGTGTGTACTTAGTTTTGCATAAGCCTTTTAATCAACTTTATTAATATTAATAAGCACAAGGAACGTTCGTTAAAGGACAACAACAATGGCAAACAGGCGGCAACAATTATACAATTACTCCTCGAGTCGAAAAGTTCCCCAGGGGCTGGGCGGGGCGTGGCCGGCGGTAATGGTAATTGAGTTAAATAATCATTAGTCAAGCTACTTCTGGGGCACCGCGAACAACAGAAACCAAAGAAAGGAAAAAAAAAACCCTTTCGAGCAGTCCTACCTGAAGCCTAAATAACCGCAAAAGCGAGCGAAATACATAAATGGAAACAAAACAAAGAAAAAAAACAACAAAAACAATTCCTGTTTTTATTTATAGCTATTTTTGGCTTGAATTTCGACTTTCTGTCAACTAGGGGAATCGCTGGGCGGTGGGCGTGGCACTGTGCTCTGAAGTTTGGCTTTCAAGTAGGCATTTCAATTGAAATTCAAGTGCGCACTTCGTTTCCACTTAATTTCGGTGGCTGCAGCGCGTTGCCACAACAACTGCCACGCCTCCTGCGCCTCTACTCCAGCCTCTGCCCAGTGTTTCTGCCGAACCGAGCTTGGCTTCCAGCTAGCTAGAGTGTTAATTGGAAACCTCTTCTTGTTCTTCCTCAACATAGTCGCATAAGTCGCATCAATTCTCGTCTCTATGACTACGTCACAAGCAGCTGCCGGGGAAAAAAAGTTGACGTAATTCTAGAAGAATTAGTTCACAAATTATTATTATTTTTTTAGCGAAATTATTCATGTCGATGTAAGCGAATTTTTGCAATATTTTACATGTTTTCATTTCGTTGTTTATATTAAAGTTCTTTTAATATGAAAACTATTTTTTACGTATTGCTTTATTTCATATGTATGTATGTATGTATGTATGTACATACATGTAATTTTCTTTGCAGGCTGCTACTAAAAAGTATGAATATTTCCTATGTACATACATATGTATGTATATGTACATATGTATGTATATCTATGTATGTATGTACTTTAATGCACTGTTTCAATATCATATCTTTTAACTGAAATTAATTTTCTACAATTTATAATTACATAACATACATACATATGTATGTATGTATGTATGTATGTATGTACATTTTTACATATACATAATTTTAATTAAATTTATACATTTTTATACCCTGAACCCATTGAACATATTCACACTCTTTAGGCAGCTGATAGCCTCGACAGAATTCATTGTAATTCTAGTATTTATAGAGTTCCTCCAAGCATGATCTCATTTGAATGTACATATGTACATACATACATACATATATGTACATATGTATGTACATACCATAATATGAACTCAGAACTTGAAACTGATTGATGAAATTTTCGACGAACGACTAAAAAGAAATATATACATACATATTTATGTACATACATACATATTAACTTTCCTATGAATTCCGTTTATATTTTAAGCCGAAAATTAATTTAGAGAATTTTGATAAGCAATTCATAATCTACATAATGACATTATGACATTATATGAAAACTAGGGTTGTCGAATATTTATCAAATATCGTAACGATTATGTTTCAGATTTTTAAAGAATATGAATATGATATTTGATATGCAGTTTTAAAAATATCGATATATCAATATTTTTCGATTTTAATTTTTAAACTCTTTTCGTGCAATTAATTTTCGTCCCTAAAAACAACAATAATAAGAATAAATAATTATATTAAAATGATAAGGAGTGGTTAGGCATCGTAATGCGATCTTCGATACTCCTCTAATTTCTTTACTTTTGCGCTTGGTTCGTTCATCTCAAACTTAAAAAATCGCACAAAATATATGTACATGTTTATATATGTACATATGTACATATGTGAAGAACTGCATTAAATGTATTTCTGAGAAAGAGTCCATGTCACATTTGCTATGATTGTGTTTATATAGATAAGGAATTATTCATATTTAGAAATAGCGACATGTACATATGTATATACATACATACATATGTATGTATATACATTGTATAAATAAGTGTTTAGCATTTGGTTCACTTAATGGGTTTGCCACTGTATGCTACATATATAATGCTTCATAAATTGTACGTCTCAGGCTAGTCGCTTACGAAGTATTGGCTAAAGCACATCGATCGCTCCAACGATGAAATTATACGTGGGCCTAATCATAATCGTGCTGATGATTGGAATCAACGCATATCCCGCACCGTATTGTGAATGGACCCTATTGGAAAATTGTTTGCCGTGGTACCACAGAATTCCTGAAAAAAAGTAGAAAAAAAAAATCACAATGTAAACATTTGATGGGGAGATGAGGAGAACGGAAGCCAAATATTTAATTAATATTAATTTGCATAATTTTGATGATAATAAAAAGATAAAGTGCTATAAATATTTGTATATTATTATATTATATATTACATAAATATTTATTATATAATAATTATTATATATATACATAATATGTATACATATCTACATATGTAATTGTCTTTTCCCTCATTTTTTCAGAAACTCTTGAGCTCGTAACTCTCTATGCCTTTCCTCTGCAGCTCTTCACTCGCTACTCTCTATAATTTATCCTTATATGCTATCTCTGTATTCAGCTAGCGCAGCGAGCTCAACTGAGTATCTTTCTCTCTCTCTCTCTCTCTCTCTCTCTCTCTCTCACTCTTTCTATCGTAATATGTTATATCTAATGCCTAACGAGACCTTGAACCCTAATTGTTTTTATAGCCCTGACAGAGACGTGCCTCGCCTCGCGAATGAAGGAAGGCCAGATAGAAGTTTCGCTGCTGTTGTCAGCCATTTGCTGTGGGCCCATTTTAGCCGTAGTCCTAGCTGAAGCTCGCGCTTATCACTCAAAGCGGCAGCCGCAATATAAAAATTAACCCCCGCATCCCCTCCCCCGCTCCCTTTCGATTTCGACAAAGGTGCACCATAACAGGACGAGTGAGAATTCTACATATGTCAAGCTGTCAATGTTTATCTATTTGAAGGTGACTTTGCAATCGCTGTGCGAATGTGTGTATAAGTATATGTGTATGTGTGTGTGCGTGTGTGTTTGTGTGTATTGCAGCAACCGTAACTCGAACACGATCCTGAGGATTAAGGTTCCTGTTGATTTATGGGCGCACAAATACCAATGTGTTTCAAATGTGATTGAAAACTGATAAGCGTATGCCGAGCAGGAGTCGGGCAGGCAGGACCTCGGCCAGGACTCGAGCCGGGCTGCTGTTTGTTTAGGCCGTTGGCATGTGCCAATGGGCGTGGGGAAGGGAGAAGGCGAGCAGGAGCTGGGGCCGTTATTAGTGTAACTGTCAGCTGGCGAAAGTGTTGAGTGCACGTCTGTCAAATGCGGTTGAGGTTTCAGCCAGGGACCAAGAGAAATGAGAGTTAGGGAACAGAAGGAGAAAGGGGAATGGGAAGCGGGGTGTACAGAGAGAGAGGCAGTACAGTTTGGTATCCAAAATATAAACAGCTGCAGCAATTGATGGCTTAATTTGCCACTAATTTGCGCTTATCGGCCAATGGCAGCCGCCCCACCTCGCCTCGCCTCGTCTCGACTCCCTCTCCCACCCGACGGGGCTCAGCTCTGTGGCCAAGTTTCGCTTGACTAAATGCGATGCCTGTGGACTGTGACTGAGGTTACCTCTGCACCCCTCCCTCGCTCTGTTCCTCTCTCTTTCTGTGTCTAGGCCTGGCAAGCATGCAAATTGATTTCGTAACGCCCGTTTATGGGAAACTGCAGCAGCCCCACGAAGCTGAAGCAGCCGCTTATCACGCCTAAACACCTAAAAGCGCCGACAGAGTCATAGAAGGTCTTCCAGAAACTGTTCCTGCCAGTGATGACAAAGTAAAGAACATTAATCGAATATCGATATTATTATATCATATTGATATTGTGATTTGATTGATTTACATGATTATGTATTTCAATTTATCGACGAATTTTATTCGATAAACAATAAACTATGATTAGCAATAATCGTTTATCGATCATTTGTATTTAATGGAGAAATCGATTCTGATTTCAATTAATCGCAAACAAAATAATCGATTTTTGTATATGATCTGGTTAATCTATCTACCACTGGCTCAAGCTGCAGAAGATACTCTCATACTCTCTTCCCTTGCAATCTCGACTCTTCCAATCTTTTCTTTCCTCTGTCCAATTTGAAAACAAACGTTGCCAGATGGTTCGATATTCGAATATGTCCGATGGAGCTCATTGCCGCTCATTGAGAGCAAAGAACAAAGAGCTATAAACGAGAAGAGGAAGCATTTAAGGCAACTGCTGACATTAACAGTGCCTGGCGGAGCTCGGGCCATCCGTTTTGGCCAGGCATAAACAACGGCTCATGCGACGTCATCCAGCTCATAATAAAGCAATAAAAAAAGGAGAAAGGTAAATGGCGGTAAGGCCAACTAAAGAGCCACAAATGCTACCTGAACAAGCGTTACACATGGCAAGAGAGAGACCGAGAGAGAGAGAGAGAGAAACATATGTACATGTATAAGGTGGTTCTTTCTTCTTTTATATGTATGTTTATGATACCCATTGTTAATGAATAAGCTGGGTATACTGGTGCGTGGGACTCGCTGAAAAAGAAGGCGTGGCAGCCTTAGCGTATATTAATTCTTAATTCATAAATACATAAATGTCTATCTCCCTCTTACAGCCTAGCGTGCTGGGTATCTTCTAGTCTACCCCTCCTCTTAGCCCTACTACCAACTTTTTTTTAAAGGTTTTTAGTGCATTGGCCAGGTCTAATTTATCATCAAACAGCACACAGAGAGAACACAGAGGACACAAAGAACACGAAGGACATCGTGCGGCCGTGCGGTAATGGAACAGCTGGCTTCCTGGCGAGCGGACGGACGGATGGACGGCCGGACGGACTCTCTCGAGTCGAGTCGAGTCGAGTCGAAACTGTGACTCCTTCAGCTGCGGGCTGCGTTAATAGTTTATGACTAAATTGAAACAGGTTGTCGGAGCAGGCAGGAAGTGCTTGCCGGCGCTTCCAGCGAAAGGCGCTGCCCAAGCCACGCCCCTCACGCACCGCACACTCCTACGCCCCTCACTGTCACCCAGTGCCCTCCTCGCCCTGTCAATTTGTCAATCAATCGGGCATCCGAATGACACGCTCAGATGCGCCTCGCCTCGCCTCGCCTTGCCTTGGCTTGCCTCGAATGTAACTGAGTCAAGTCTCTGTTTACAGCAAACCTAAATAAGAATGCACTGAGAGAAAAAGGATTGAAGTAGTTGTCCATATGAAAAGCGTGCATATTTTATTATATTTTTGGATTTTTATTTATTATTGGATTTAATAGAATACGATTTTTTTTTTTTTATTTTACATTATATTTTGTATTGTGTCAAATATAATTTTATTTAATAAAGTTTTTTTATGTTATAAATAAACAAAAAAAAATCTATTCATTGAAATAAATTAGACGATAAAAATAATAGTATTAATAAGTATGTATTTATGTATGTATATAATTATTAAATAATTTCCTCCAGTAAAATAAAATAAAATAGAATTATATTATAGGACCAATGGGATCATGGTATAAAGTCTAATCAGACCCAGTTCTCACTCCATCGTTTCGCTCCGTGCACCAGTGCACACACAAACACATACACACACACACACACACACACACACACACACACACACGACACACACAGATCAAGGTGGATGCGCTTCGTCAAAGCAAAGTCGCCGTCCGTCGGCCCACTTGAGCGCACTTATCCTTTTCGCTGCTCTCCTTCGGCGTTTGTTGTCTTTGGCTTATCTCACTTACAAGTAATTGTAATATTATCCCTAATAAGCAAAAGATTGATAGCATTCCAGGGAAAAACAACAGCAGGGCCACAAAGGGCCAGAGACCAGTCCATGGGCATAGACTAGGCAGGCCTGCAATCTCGGCGGGCAAGCCGACACCACGACAACAAAGGACACACACACAGGCAGTCAGACGCATACGCACAAGCACACGCACACGCACATTCCTGCTCAAGTGTTTTCCCTTTCTTTTATCTCGGCTAGTTTATGGTCGTTCGCTCCCTCTCGCTCGCACTCACGCTCCGCTCATCATCACTTGAGTAAACAATGTCATAAAATCATCAATCAATCTGCGACCTCGACATCGACTTCGAGTCCTACTTCGAATTTGGTTTGAGTTCGACTCCACACACACTCCTTAAGCTGTTGTTGTTATTGTTGTTGTTGCTCTCTCGCCTTTGTCGTGAGCTATTTGTATGGCCTAACTGTCAAGGGGGACTGTTTTTGCTGCAGTTGTTGTTGTTGCTGTCTTTGTTTTGAGCTATTTGACCAACTTAACTGTTAAAGCAAACATACGCCTCTTCCTCTTTCACTTATACTTCCTCCGTGTCTTATACTCTACACGCGCTGCCCGCACGCTCTGCTCTGCTCTGTTTAGCTCTGCTCTGTTAATACAATTAAGTGTGATATTTGTAATGCTTTTTATGTGACTACCAAATTGCTTTATGGGCGTGCCGCCGCCTATCACAACAAAGCAAGAGAGAGAGAGAGAGATGGAGCGAGGGTGCGAGTAGGCATAGGAATGAGATTTATGAATAAAGGTAAGACATTGTTGCCATCAAGCGGTGAGTGTTAATTGCTTATGAGGATTTAGTAGGAGTTTCTGTGTTTGTTTTGTTATAATAAATATCTCAATTATGGTATCCATAGGAACAACTGCCAGATATAATTATTAGAGGGTTTATTGAAGAATTTATTAATAAATTTATACATCTGCACAAATATGAAATACAATTATTAAGAAATAAACTTAAAAAATTTTTTAAAGGACAAATTTGAGTTATAAAAAGTGGAATTATTTATAAAAGATTTTTTAAAAAAAAAAAAAAAAAAAAAAAAAAAGTGTATGAAAAATCCATTATCGAAATTTGAAGAATACAATGTAGAATTGGGAAACATTATTTATAATATGTATAAATTTAAAAATAATATAATAATCAATTTTTCGTTATTAAAACATATTAAATATAAAATTGATAAGCAAGAAAATAGGCAAATGGTAAAATAAATAAACTTAATTTCGTTTTAGCTAAGCTTACCAGGCACTCTAAATAGAGTAATAGCAAATACGTCATATGCGCTCAATCACTTGCACTCTATTTAAATGCATATGCCCATTCAATAATCGTACCATCCCTAGACTGAAACCAAAGGTAATTCCTTAATAAATGCCCAAGTCAGAGCTGCTCGCCCAAGATCCAATTAGATTAGCACACAGAGCTCATCCTTCAATTTCATTGACATTCGCCACATTAGGTAAACTGGTGTGTATGTGTGTGCGTGTGTATGTGTGCAACAAGCTGCTGCGGCTGCAGCAGGACCAAAAATTAATTACAGCGACCTAGTCAAAGGATTGGTTATCCTTTTAACAGCTGCTGCTAGTGTTACCCCAGGTCGAACACGTTCGAGTTGCCTCGTGTGCGATGCAACATTTCGCTGTTAGGTAAAAACTCTGTTAAGTGTGTCTTAACAGTGTATAAGACCGTAGTTCAAGGGTTCTGCCGCTAGATGGAGCCAACGCCTTCGTGAATGCATCGCCTTCGTCAGACACGACTGTCGGCTCTTTTGCTTGAATTGTTGTTGGCGTCTGCAGCAGAGACGTGCGTAGCAGCTGCCCGACGCGGCGCGACGCCTTGGCTCGTGTCAACGGCTCGTGTGCGTTAGCTACGAACAGACGAGCACGAACGTTAATCGTTCGCTCGGCTGGTTGCATGCTGGCCCTCTGCTTCTATACTTGTATGATTCAGTCTGATTCAGTCTTTGACGACGCGCGCATTGAAACGGACGGTCAGTTGCGGACGCTCTAACGCACTCTGTGTCTCCATTATCAGTAGTAAACGACGTTGCTCTGTGCTAGCCAAATTTAGCGTTTCGGCTCTGGCAAAACTGCTTCGGCCCCGTATCATCGTGATGGCCATAACTGTGTAACTGTGAGTGTTGTGTGCATTTGTGCGTGTGAGCGACCGTTTGACGGTTTGATTTGAATTTCGGGAATCCTCATACAAAGATGCTGATGCCGATCGGAAAAGAAGCTCAAGCAAAGCACAACGAAAAGCGAGCAAAGCGCATTGCCCGATAAGTAAACTGAGCTTAGAAACGGAACCAAAGCACGCTCAACGGTTGTGTCTTCTGTCTCTGTCGCTCTATCTCCCGCTCAGTGTATGTGCGTACGCGTGTGCCCCTGTGTGAGTGGAGTGCTGTGCATGTGTGCGTGAGTGCCTAACAATTAATTTGCATTTAAATCGCACGTTAATCTGCGATCCAATCAAAGGCCAAACAGAAAAAGAAAGAGAGAGAGAGAGAGATAGAAAAATAGAAAAAACAACAAATTCTGCAGAATTGCCAACACGCAAAACAAAAGGAGAGAAAAAACAACATAAACCCCAAGTAAATACGCATAAAAAAGGATTTGCCAAGTAAGTGTGTCCAGCTGTAAATCTTTAGATTAGCATAAAACAAATACGCAAAGGCCTAAATTAAATATACACCTGTCATAAAAAAAGTAAATGTATATAATGGTAATACATGTGGGTGCTCGACGAACTGCTAAATGAAAAGATTTTCATAGAATTTACATTCTTTGCCCAGGAGAAAAAATAATTGCGCGTTCTCCATTCAAAAATAAACAAATATTTGCATTAAAATAAACACACGCCTACCTAAGTACCCCCCAATTCCCTACCCCATCACGCCTACTCCTAATACACCCCTTTTGAAAAACGCTTTCCCTGTATCCCCAGAGCGATTGTTGTCCCTTTCGCTTTTCTATTTATTATACCGTGTACCCATTGCAGCCGGGTAAATAGGGTATAATGTGGGCGATCAAATCTGTGGAGCACTCGACAGAAAGAGAAAGGGATATATATATCTAGCTTATATACAAATGCGTCTTTGATCTCTTGATATAAGAACAAAAGTACGTTTTTACATGAATATCCCTTAAGAATATAATTAATTCCAGTTTATTTCAAGTCGTCGATCATTTTTAATCGAATTCAATCGATATACATTCATATATAAGAATTTTTGTATATATTTATTGATCGAGTTTGCTGTTGTTTATTTGATCTTTCTCTCTGTACATGAATACGATTCTGCTAAGGATGACTAGTAATATAAATTTAAATTTAACATCTCAGATAGCTGCTTCATCTCTTCTACTAACTTTCCTCTATTTATCATTTATATTATACTCGTCTTCCTTCGACAAGCATTGCACGGTATCTGCTAGTCGCATATACCCCACGATAAACCATTACATGTTGTTGCTTTGTTTTGTTTTTCGGTCATTTGTCTTTTTGGGTCAGCAAATGCGTTCAATTTTTCCGAGATTTTTCGCGAGATATTCCACAGTTGTATATTTGTTTTTTTTTTTTTTTTACTTTTCTTTAGGGTTTTCCACAACTTTTTCTCTTTCGATTATTTACACATTTTTTTTTGTTGTTGCTTCCAAACACAAAGAATGTCCAAGCAACAATTTAAAAACCCTTTCGCTGATTTCTTATCTGCTGCCTTCTGCCTAGATCAAAAGTATCACCGAGACACAAAGAAGAACCAGAAGGCGAAACAGGAGAAGCCGGATGAAGAATAGCAGCGAAGCCATTAAAGAAAAGTTTGAACTGATTTGCATTTTAATTGCCAAGTTATAAAATCTTTGGATCTCTATTAGGTAAACGAGGCTAAGCACAGATTTCAATTAGACCTACACAAAAAGGTGTCGAAAAGTTGAGCAGAGCATGGAAAAAAGCGGCAGATAAGCGGGGCTCAGAATTCGAGATTCGTTAATAATTATATGCAATTAATTAAAGCTTGACTTGATTATTTATTTAGATTAGGATTTAGATTTTGAATTTCGGTGTGGATAGCAAGCATATTCCATTATTAAATAGGGTCAAAGAGGGCTGAAGTTATATGTAAATGTACATACGTAGATATATATGTACATATATAATATATATACATATTTTTATATATATACATATACACATATGCATACATATATACGTATGTATATTCTTAGTGTATAGGAAAAAAAAAAAAAAAATTGTATAAAATCTTTTCCTTTTTAATTTTTATTTTTTTTTAATTTTTATAATAATATAACAATATATTTTTATTTCATCTGAAACTAGTCCCCAAAATTTTTGTACTCTTACTTTTTATTTAATTTATTTATTTCTTATTTTATTTATTTTTTTTTAATTACAATCGAAATTTCAATATAAAAATAATTTCATAATATATTCCTTTAAATTTGAACATTTTTCCCTAATTTTACTCAACTTATTATAGTTAAGCTACGCTGTCTCTATCTCTATGATTTTTTTTTCTCCAAGACTTTAAACATATTAATTTGATTTTCTTGTTCTCCAAGACCCTATATAAATGTCGCATTCCAGTCGATTTTCATAATTCCTAATCAACTTAAAGTTCTGGCTTAATGCTCCATTGCCCACAACATGTTTACCAGATGAGCTTGACCTTCTTTTCCACTCGCATAATCCCAATGTTGTTCGGTAGCGCAGAAGACAAAGCCCTTGACTTATATACATATGTAGATGTGAATCTGGGCGTCCCTTGGGGCACAACGCTAATTGGATGCACACACTCACTCACACACACACATGTGTGTTGTGTGTGTGATTTTGATGAGATCTTGCAGTTTTATCCAATTTGATTCCAATTGTCAACGTTTCAGCGATCGCCCAGATGCCATTAGATGCCAACAAGGGGCCAGGAGGCACGTCTTTTGGCCAGAAAAGTTTTCAATCTGTCCGCGTCTCCTGCTGCTCGACGACTGTTGCCATAAATCGTGCCAGCAGCAAAATGAAAATAGCGCATTTCCAAAATATTTTCATTTAAAAATCGAAAGTGAAAATGCTGTTAAAAAGAAAATAAAAGCAAAAATACAAATATAAGTATATAGTATATACATATGTATATGTTTATATGTATATGTATTTATATTTGTATTTTGTGAGAGGGCTGAAATAACAGGGGCAACGCGAAAAGGCAGGCAGCATCAACATTCATCAATCTGTCAGTGGGGCCTGTCAGCTGGTTTAAGCACCCACAAAGTGCTGTTGAGCAGCAACAACAACAACAACAACAACAATAAGAACAAGCACAACTGAGGCTCAATAAAAATTGAAACACAGATGAGAGGGCAAAAAAGAAAACATTGAAATATTTGAATGCGCTTAAAAAACAGCGAGAAAATGGAAGATGGAAAAGAGCAGCACAAAGACGAAGCTGGAAAATCCTAGACATATTAATATATTTTAGATAATATTTATGCTTATGGTCTAAGGTAGAATGAGTATATTGGTTTTGTCCATCTTGCTCTCCATCCATCTGAGGGGCATTTCCGATTAGTCCCTTATGGGGCCTTTTTCGGTATCTTTTAAACCTTGGTAGTTGCAGAGCCAGCGAATAGAAATATAAATGATATACTCGGGTTGAAAAGTTAAAAAATAGTTAGATTATATAAATAGGCACAACAGGAAGTTATTTTGATATGAAAAGGAACAATTAAATGCTAATAAATAATATAAATATTATAATATTCTCAATTTTCTGAACGATTATTTTGCCTTTTATTACAAAAGTTGTCTGAAATATTAGCCGAATGAAGTAAACAGTTAGAGAAACTAGTTAATCGAAGGTCTATTTTTACACCTATAATAACATAGAGTTAAGTTTTAGCTTAGTTCCCATAGCTTAGCTCAAAAGGCTTCAGCTTGCTTAATGGGGCAACACGAAGAAGATACCCATTAATCCAAGTCTAAAACAGTTTCCAAGCCCCCATATAATATGCATCAGCTAAAACCCATATACATATAATACTCATCGCCTATTGTCTCCACGCATGCCTCAACCTTAACATAAATCATAAATATGCACACTTTATGATCTCCTCACAGATCTCCTACAAAATACATCTAAAATATATGTCTGCCCCCTCAGCTTGCGCTGCTCCTCTTTTGGCCATAAAAAAACACACGAACACGCAGGCAAGGCAAAGCAAAACTTTTTACTCCTATGCGGCGCATCGAGACACGCGCAAAACGTGCGCCAATCAATTGGCCCTCCAAAGAAAAGGCCACAAAAAATAAAGAAAATGTGAAAAAAAGCGTGTGAAACTGTTCGACTCCCACGGCTGAGACAAATTAATGAAAAGGCGACGAGCGCTGTCTTTAAAATTAGAGACAAAGGCAATTTGTCTTTGGCAATCGCTCAATATTAAGTGAGGCAGAGAGAGGGAGAGAGACATAGAGGAAGGGGGAGCAACGGCTAAAGATACAGATACACTCGAAAATGTATCTGGCAGATACATTTGATGCGCCGACCTCTCTGCAGCTATTAAGCGCGCGTGTTGATTGATTTTATGTTGGAAATGAATACTGCGGTTTTCACAATTTCTACTCGAAATGCTGCCTATATACATACATACATATATATTTACTATATATCACTGGACGCAATGCCCGAAAAGAAATTGAATTCCCAAAACTCAGCTGCTAAATCAATCGACACTTGAGGCTGCGTTTCATGCGACGCCTGCAGTTCGTCGTCTTTTTGTTGTTGTTGTTGTTCCTGTTCTTGTTATTGTTGGGGTAAGTTGTGTTTAATTACACACACACACACACACACACACACGCACACTTCCACATGCGTTAAGTGTGTCCCCTAATTCCAAACTCTCTAACCGTCTATAACTTATTAAAGTTTGTTATCTCTCCCTCCCTCACGCTCTACCGCTATTACTTGTCCTATTTTCTCCCCCCTCTCTCTTTCTCTGTGTGCTACTCCATCCCTTTTTGAACTTTTCTCAACACTCTGTTAAATAGATTTCAGTGTCGCTGTGCACTTAGACGCTGCTCCTCTGTTTGTTGTACTTGCCCTACAAATTGATTGATTTTATTTGCACTCCCACACATGCTGCCATTTCCCCCCTCTCTCTCGCTCTCTCTTTCTCTTTCGCCGCCTCTCTCGCTCTATTGGCCGTGCGTGTTTGTGGCTTTTAGGCGGTAACTGCCAAGCAGTTGGAAGGGAGCCGGTGCGCTCTGCTTGTCTAGTGGGGCGCTAGTTGAACATTGACATTTTGCGGTTAACTCATTTACACAGTCGAAGCGTTGTCTTTACCCTTTGCGCCCTCTGCGCTTTGCGCTGATGGACATGTCGGTTACTCGGCCATGAGACGGGCTGACAGGCCCTGGTAGAGCTTTCAACTTAAAGACTAAAAAGATAACCAAGTTTTTAGGGTTTCAATAAGCTTGCAATGCTATAAGTCGATACGAATTGTTAGAGTTCTTAAATACCAAATGCTCATTGCTTCGCTTACTGCGCATTTTCTTTACCTCTTAGCATGAATAATGTAGAGAATGCATATCTGTGCTATGCGGCAATGACACCAGCCGCAGAGCTTTTGATTAAGTTTTACGAACAAGTTTAGGTAGCAAATATAAAAGCTTTGAGCTTACGTCTCATTTCTATCAGGAAAAGTGTAGTTGGATTGATTCTGTGAGAAATTTACAACAGATGAGAATAACATTCTTCAGACTCAAGCTTTAATGAGCTTGTGAAGCTAAAATAAATGTAGTGACTCTAGCTATAAATAGCTAGCTACATACTTATATAAATAGCTAAGTCATACAGATTTTTTTTTGTTAATTTTCTATGTCGAAATTTTAATAAAATTCAACTGTTTCACATAAATAAAGATATAAAATATTTTCTTATTATTATTATTAAAAACTTAAATTTAATTTTAATTCATATATGTATAATTTAAAATGCAACTTGAAGGATTCATTTAGAGTGACTTAGCTAGGCCTTAATAGTGGAAAATCTGTTAGAAATCATTAAAGAGCCAAGCAAACCCCAATGAAAGTTAATCAAAGCAACTCAAATAAAAGCTATTAGCCAATTTCTTTAGCCATATTCCAGATTCAGTCAAAGTCTCTTCAAGCCAATTTTGAATATTCTGCAAAATATTAGCGCTGGCAACTTTTTGAACTTTGTTGATTTCGTTTCCTCACTTTGAGCCCTGTCAGTGCTTTGTGGAGACTCGAGACTTGCTTTTTAATTAAGATGAATTCAATGGATTCGCAGCCCTTTGCATTGAGTCTCATTTACTTACGCTTCGCTCGCATTGCCTTATGCCTTGCTGCATTTCCTGTTGGCCACAAAATTATTTTCAATTTCATTTCACAGTTTGCTGAAAGTTCTGGCTGCATTATTGATAGCTGTTACCTGCTCTGGCAGAGAGCAGGGAGTCATCTCTGGAATTGTCATGCATAAATAATGTTCGACTTTTTGCATGTGAGGGCCAAATCGGAGCAACATTTCATCGTCCTCTTCTCTCTTTTTTGTTAAATTACTATTTTTGCATATGGGGCCAATTGTCTAGGGCCGAGTCTAACTCTCTGACTCTGGCGATTCATTAAAAATATTCGCATGCTGCAAAATCATAAAATGAAAGACAAATATCGTGCAGGCAATTAAGTTGAACTAGTCCTCTACACACACACACACACACACACACACACAGACACACGCAGAATATTTAATGTAGTTATGACCAAGAGCTTGCTCGAGCTGTAAAACTAGGTTCCCAAATGAGAAAAAAAATGACAAAACTAGTAAGAGCGTTTTGGTCGAGAGTGCACGACTAGCATATACCCGGAACTGCTCGACGGAGCTGTAAGCATGTAAGCCTCTATTTCTGAAGTATTTAAATGAAGAAAACTGAAGAGGAGGCGGCTTGGCTGAGAGAGCAGAGAGAGGGAGAGCGAAGCAAAGAGCGAAGATAAACATTCATGAGTGCTTATGCTGGGTCATACTCTCAAGAATATTATAAAATTCTATCTTAGGGTTATCTCAATACAGTTTTTTTTATATTTTTCATTTTTGGTATTCTGCTTTATGATATGGCCGATGATATTGCTTTTGATTGATGCCATGAAATATAATCGATAAAGCGAAGCAAACTTGCTTTCTGATTGCTCTAGGAAAGCCTACATCATGCCGCTTGATCGGCTCAACTAGTAAACTAAATCTTAATAAAATCTTAAATAGTGATTAACAATTTGTGTTTATAGTTTATGAAATGTGCGGAAAATGCTTCAACAACTAAAGCCTGTTATGAATTTACATCGATTTCCTGACAAGTATCGATATACATACATATATCGGTTTTTGAGTTTCATAATTGTTGGTTGGATCGATTTAGCTGCTATCACCCCTGTTAAGATATATATAAACATACATTTTTAGTTCTTCCCCAGAATTTTATGTCTGTGCTCACGATATATTACATATATACGATATATATGTATCAGATTTGGTTCATTTCATTTGTAGTTTACCTCGAATCCATTCATTTTATATTTTCCTCTCTAGTCAAGTGGCTAGCAGAGGCTCCTCGGCTGGCACTCCAAGGCTAAGCTATAAATATGTATAGTAAATATCATTTGATAAACGACTGCACTTGTAAACGACTTCAAGTATCTAAGAAACCAATAGAAGTTGATTAGTGTAGCAAGAGAAAGTATTGATTATTTTTATTGGATCTAAAATCAATTCAATTTGCAAGAAAATACTCGATGGTTTTCTTTTTATATGCATATCAGAGATATGGTGGAGATATGGTAGATGCTAATTTATTCATATATTTAAGCGTAGTGATATCGGCATTTCTAAGAAGTATTATTTGAAAGATCTTTTCGTAAATTCTCCTAATTTCAAATAATCGATAACCTTTTACGTTTTAAGTTGTTCTCAAATGTTCTATTCTCACATAATATAATTGTGTAGATAGATGAATTGCTTATCAAAATTCTTTGAACTGATTTTTCGGAATTCATAGGAAAATTAATATTTTTGTCGTTCATCGAAAATTTCATCAATATCAGTTTCATGTTCCAAGTTCATATTATATACATACATTCAAATGAGATCATGCTTGGAACTCTATAAATACTAGAATTACAATCAATTCTGTCGAAGCTATCAGCTGCCTAAAGTGTGTGAATATATATTGATGTGGGTACAGATATTAGCGATAGTTTTTAGAATAGCTGCTGAATCGCTAGAAAGTTCAAGCAAAGCAAAAGTAAGCAAGTAAGAAAGCCC
The DNA here is from genome assembly GCF_001654015.2 of Drosophila navojoa. Next base: position 40,086 of record NW_022046210.1, on the reverse strand, counting down.
CAGTAGAGACTGCTCGACTTGAAGAAACCCTGAACCCTCCAAGCTGATATTCTACTTGTTCTGCATTTTTGTTATGCACACATACATACGCACGCCTCCGCAGGTACGTGGAAACACGCGCTCTGCTAACTGCGCAGTAAGCAGCGACTGCGCTGTAATAAAAACTTGTACTGCGTATGGTATAGACGAGTTTGTATGCAAAATTTCAGCTCTCTAGCTCTTATATCATCTGAGATCGACGCACACATACGGACGGACGAACAGACGGACAGGGCTATATAGACTCAGCTCGTCGTCCTGATCAGGAATATATGTATATACTTTATGGGGTCTGCGATGATTCCCTCTGCATGTTACATAGTTTTCAGAAAACGTTTACAGCCTGATTTCCCATATGGAAACACTAGTTTGTCCCTGTCTCACCGAGGTTCCAAAATAAAATACATTAATCCATTAATATTTGTAGCACTTGATGTTTTTATTATCATCAGAATTATGTAAATTAATATTGGTTCTTATTTTGGCTTCCTTTCTATTCCTCTGGAAATGAAAATTTTACACGTTGTCTTTTGTTACTTCGAATGGTAAATGAAGGTGGTTCGTCCAGAATTATACAAATGGATAAAAATTTTTAAGGTTCATGCTTCAATCCTCTTCCTTTGGCCATGAAAGTTTTACATAGTGTCTTTTGTTATCTTGCCAGAAATGTGAAGGTAAATTGGCTAATAATCCCTTGCCATCAGGTACTATATAATCTCCTTTGAATACTTCAGAAAATCTATCAAATGATGGGGGATATGCGTTGACTCCAATCATCAACAAGATTATGATTAGGCCCACGTATAATTTCATCGTTGGAGCGATCGATGTGCTTCAGCCAATACTTTGTATGCGACTAGCGCGAGACGTACAATTTATGAAACATTATATAGCATACAGTGGCAAAAACATTGAATGAACCAAATTCTGAGCACTTATATATGTATGTACATATGTATGTCAAAATTAATGATTCCTTATCTATATAAACACAAGCATAGCAAAGGTGATATGGACTCTCACTTATAGATTAATTCAATATTATTTGGTTTGTGTCGAGTGCCTCCTCCCGTAAATAAAACGTGCAAATGATCTTGAAATGAAACTAGTATTATAATATAGTACTGTTCTAGGAAAATGTCTTGAGCTAAAAAGTATTATAAATCCCAAACTTGCATGCAAGTATTATAATGTAGTACTGTTCTAGGAAAATGTCTCAAGCTAAAAAGTATTATAAATCCCAAACTTGCATGCAAATTTTATTTATTGCCGTCAATCAGTTTCGACACATGCCAAATAAATATACCAATATTTATGGCAATGATGGATAAACAAAGAAGAAGCATAAATACGGCAATAAACAAATGCATCATGAAACGGGGACAATGGGAGAATGGCAAGCGAATAAAAAGAAAGCAAGACGGAAAAACACTAGTGAAAATGCAAAAGAAAAACTGCAACATTTCCATTTGATTGACAGACAAATTAGCGGCAATTCGAAAGAGGGCAAATAATTTACAAAATTATATTGTACAGACATACATACATACATATATGATATGAAATGTGATAGTTGAGCGTATATGGCTGGCAAAGCCATATCAATCAAGGAGAGGAAGAAGAGAAGAAAGCCAAATCAATATATGCAAAATGTGTGCAGTCAGTCAATCAATCAGTCAATCAATCAGTCAGTCAGTCAGTTAGTGTGGCCTACAGCAGCCTCAAGTGGCTATCAGTGCGCATTATAAACAAGCCCAGAGGCTGGGGGCATGGTCGCGGCATAGCTAGTTTGATTTGTTAACGCTTTGATGCTCTTCAATTGGCGCCAGCGCCAACTGCAACCTAATTTTGAATCCAGCAAGTGGCGTTACGGCAACTAATCATATGCAATGACTACACACACACACATGCACACACACACATGCATGCTTGTGCTTGTGTTTATATAGCGCTTCATCACTCATACGCCACGTTGCCCGCCGCTAGATGATTTGTAATAAAATACAAATGCTGGCACACAGCTCGAAAAAAAGAGAAAGAAGAAGAACTCAATTGCATTGACGTTTGCATAAATATTCAGGCATTCAATATTACTGAAACTACACAACCCGCCCTAGCACTCTGCCACGCCCTCCAGCCTGCCACCCCACCCCACCCATTCAGTCATGCTTGCCCAACGCGCGCGCCGCTGTTTGATTTTTTATGGCACTTCTGCTGCTGCCGCTGCTGCGTGCTGTGCATTTAGCACAAAATAAACAAATTATAGGGTATCAAATCGTGAACACACACACACACATATACACATTTACTGCGTCTCTATAATTTCCACAATTTTGTTTATAAATTTTCTCTTGTTAGTTTATTAGCTGAGAATTTTTGATGCCCGCTTTTGCCTATGGCCTTTCGATTTCCATTTCCATTTTCATTTATATTTCTATTTTTTTTCCAGCTTTATTTTATGGCTCATTTATTGTGCATTTCTTGCTGCTTTTTGCTTTCTGCTTCTTCTTCTCCTTCTACTATTTATTGTTTATCTTCGAGTAGTTTTGTAATCGATTTGGCAACGTTTGCAATCTTCTTCGACTGTTGTAAGTCAAAACTTATTGATTGTAATTTTGTCTTCTTCTTCTTCTTCTTCTGCTTTTGCCTGTCTTTAATTAAAAGAAAATACTCTCAGCCGCTTTTATTGTACGCTTGATTTATTAATTGCTTTTAATTGACCGCCGGAGTTCATAAACTATGTTTATTTTGTGGTTGGTTCTTAAAATATTATAAACAAAGGGAATGGAGCGGGAGCATAATTGAGCGAGATAAATGAGCTCATAAGCTTTGAATTTTTTAAAATTTTTGTTGTTGTGAATTTTTAACTGTATGTGAGTAGATAAGAGCTACTAAATGTTCTCTAGCTTTCGTTTTGAAGCCACTGCAGAGCGCAATTCCCAAGAGTGTAACAAAAATATCGAAATAA
>NW_022046209.1:25649-57017 GCF_001654015.2 Drosophila navojoa | reverse complement strand
GTGTATATGTGCGAATTATTATTGAAATATCAGTTGCTCGAAGGGTTCAGGGGATATCGTAGTCGAGCAGTCTCGACTAGAGCTTTCTTACTTGGTTACTATGAATTGTCTCAATTAAGCCACGTTGCATATGTCTATGATCCATTCATATTTTATTGTATATAACTTTCACTTTTAACATTACGTTTTTAATTAAAGCTTGCCTACCTATCTAACAGAAAGCAATTGAATATATATTTTAAGATTAAGAAACAATGAGATTAGATAATTATATATTAAGTCAATATTTGGTCCAAGAGGTCTTGAGATTGATGGCTCTTGAGTCTTTTTCTTCATATGCGGGTCGTATCTCTGGAGATCTTTTTTTTCCTTTATCTATCAGATTCTTTATCTAATAGATAACAAATTTCTCTATATAGTTTTGGAATTCTAGTTCGATATTTCAGCTATTTGCAGGGTACAGGAGTGCAACACTATTTATCACAAGACAATTTCATTAATTTTATATGGGAAATTTCTGTAGCAATTCAACAGAAATTTTCTTTCTATTTTTGGAGTACTAGTTCCTGCCTCGTTGTAGTGCCAAGTAAACCGATCCCAGACAAACTGTTTCTCTAGTTTCTCCAGGTGTCCGTATCACATTCTCATTTCATTTGTCAAGCGACTTGAGTAGAGCGAAAACTCTTTAAAACAATACCGAAATGATAGCGAATCACAGGTTAACGGCGTTCGATCAGGTGGCACGCGCTCGCCGTCGCAGGTGACAACGTGTAACCCAAGCGGGCAGCGTTTAATGGACCACAGGCTCAGGTGTGGGCGGGGGGCGGTGTCGCACCAGCTCGGGAGGGGGCAATCCCTGGGTATTTGGGGCGGGTGGTCAGTGGCTGGCACTTGTCGTTGGTTTTGCTGGCGCAATGAAAATTGCTTCCGTGTCGAAATTGAGTTAACAATGCTCGGCTGCCTGTTCGTCAGGTTGCCGTGTGGCAAGTGGCAAGTGGCAAGTGGCTGGTGGCTGGTGGCATGTGCCAAGTGCTAAGAGAAAATCGTATATATATGTATGTGTGTGTGTGTGTGTGTGAGCTGCAGGTGGAACTGCTCCCATTTGGCATGTCGCGAGCCATTCTATTGATTTATGCGCCCCACACATCACGTATACGACGAGCTGTACAGTATTAAGTGCATGGCTTACACTGCAATGCCAAACACTTGCATCAGCGTCGACGTAAGCGTATTAGCTTGCAAACCGATTCCCACCCAGTTTCAAGTGCAAGTCCAAGCACCCACCCAGGGTTATGTGCTGGCCGTGCGAGAGCTGGGAGCGGGGCCCTTGGGCCCACTCAAGGTCAGGGTCAGTGGTAAGCCTAAACTGAATAAGAACGAGAGCCAGAGACAGAAGAAAGTAAGATAGAGAGAGAGAGAGAGAGAGAGAGGCAGAGAGAGCGTGACAAGAGGAGAGAGTGAGACAGCACGACAATGGGCAGTCCATTAGAGGCGGTCACTGCATTAATGTGTGTGCGGGTGGGCGTGGCTGGGTGTTGTGGCATGTGCATATTAGTTTGTGCGTGTGGGCTGTACTAGTGATGGGTCATCATCATTCGCTTGTGCACTTATATCTGTCATGCTGTGTATCGATATTTATCGGTAGTTCAACTATTTTTAGGAATATAAAGTTGGATTATATAAATCCTTTAGCTTCGAACTTTTGTTGGTGCATTAGTAATGGACCATGTCTCTCGATATTTACTGGTTATATTTACCATGTGCAGTAACATATTTATTTTGGATATTTTCTATTTCTACACACATTAGTGATACGTCATAATATTTGATTCACGACTATTTACATGTCAGTCTCCAATATATATATATCGTTATTTATCGATCACTTTTAGCTTGTACTACAGTACAGTGAAACAGTCCACAAGTATCTCTGGATATCTACATTTCGTTCATAGGCATTATTGCTATGTTATCAGCATTTCCTAATCTTTTCATAATTATCTTTCTGCCGATCGATATTTATAGAATATATTTATATGAACAGGAACAGGATGAAATGTATTATATGAATTTAAGATTTCGATATCGATTATTATTGCAATTAACACCATTTTTCAATATTTTATGTATATTAGTCGATGATCGATGATCCCACTAATTCTATAACATACAACCATACAGATTTCCAATTTCATTTATTCACCATAATAATTCCTATCGTTTTTCCTACATTTTTCATATGAAATTTAAATCAATTTTCGATCATTTTTTGTCTGCCCTTCTCTGACATTGATTCATATCTTAAATCAGAAGTTCAATTGAGTGCACATCACACAATCGATAGTTAGAGGATAATTGATTTTCCCCCACTGCTTTGTTCGCGTATCTCACGCGAGTATCGCAAGGATGCCATCTCTAGTGTACTTGGAGCATCATCAATGCTCATCAACATTATCATTAACATTAATATGCTGCGGTTATCGCAGCTGCCGCTGCCGCTGCATCTCAGCTCGTGCAGCTCGTTATTAAATTAGAATCAACTAAATTAAATGAGAGTGTGCACACGTCTGAGTGTGTGTCTGTGTGTATGAGAGTCTGTGTGTGTGTGTGTGTGTGGGTGGGCGGGTGTACGGTTGTGCATGTGTGCAAGTGTTCAAGCAGAAAATAAGCGTCGAAGCGCATCCAGGCAAGCAATGAGTAGTCACCCACAGCCATTGCCCATCTCTCACACCCACTGCACACCGCGAACCGCCCACCAACCACCGCCCACCGCCCATCGCTCGTGCTCCGTCTGACCTCTGGCAGCTATCGTCAGCCCGCTTAGCCCCCTTAACAGCCAAAGCTTTTAATTGAGCTCTGCGCTAATTTGAAACCAACGACGCGGCTCTCATTGGCCAAAAGTGCGAAAGAGAGGGAGAGAGAGAGAGAGGGAGAGCGAACGGGAATGAGTGGATACAGCTGCTGCTGTAAGAGTTTTACGAGTGGCCACATAATGCGTATTTAATGCGCCTTAAGCGGCCAACCTTTCCAACAGGTAAAAAGGCAATCCCCGAAAAAAGGAGAAGGAAAAGTCAGGTGATAAGAAGACATAAACACAGAGGCTGAGCGAGTGCCAGAAGAAGGGAATGAGAGAGAGACAGAGACAGAGAGAGACAGAGAGAGAGAGAGAGAGAGAGAGAGAGAGAGAGATGCATGCATCAGTGCTGGGTAATTAATGTTTATGAATCATAAATCTGTCAGCTGCCAAACGCTCAAACTAATGGGAGCTCTGAACGGCAACAACAACAACAATGAGAACAACAATAGGAACAACGACAACAACAACAATTTGCAATACTCATCGAATAATAATTAAAAGTCCAATGAAAATTCATTTGGTTCACCGCATCGTTCCGCACAGTTTTAGCTATTTTTAGCTAGCTTTGCGGTATTTTTCATTAACGGGGACATATTTATAGTATATGTATATATGTATATGTATGGACATATTTATAGTATGAGCATGTACCATGAATATGTGTGTATAGATGTACGTGCGAAGTGGGATAAATTGAATTAAAAGAGAAAATTCATTTGAGCTGCGCATTTTAACCATTTAAATTTAAAGTTTTATGAATCACATGAATTTTTATTCAATGGAAAAATCTTTAATTTGTTTTCAATATGTCTTTGAGATTTGTATGTGGCCAATTTCCTACTGATGCATACTTTGTATTAATGGCACCCTATGACAATGAGAAATTGGGGTAAATGGGTTTTGCTAAATATATGCAACAGGCAGAAGGAGGCGGGAGATGATCAGGTAAGGAGCTGAGTAGTGGTGGCATGATTATGATGCACAATAATGGATTATTTCGTGTTCTTTGGCGATTAACTAAAGCCATAATCGATAAAAATAATCGTATCGGTATCTAGACTAACTTAAGATTGTTTCTGTTACGAAAAAGAGGAGCAGATGGACCACCGTACATCTTTCAATGGTGTTTCTTTTGAATTATAGACTTAATGAATTAATATTTATAGATTTGAGCATTTCACAGATATGCATACAATACAATGTCTTAAGAAAACATTTTAAAATAGCATTCGATTAACAATTAATCGATTATTTTAATCGATTAATAAATGATATATGCCATGACTTAAGCTTGACCATATCGGGCTGTCCGTATGGGTTGACCCGTCGATCTCAGAGCATATAAAAGCTAAAAATATTTTTTATAGGTCCCCACCTATGAAACCGATAATTATTCTATTATCAAAGCGTTCAGTGCATCTCATAGTCGACTCGACTAGAGCTGCCTTACTTATTCAAAATAATTTAATTAAAATATTTTTTTTTTAAGTTGAGTCTATATTCGACTGAGGCTAAGCACGTAATAAGCTGTAGCTGGCATCTCTAGTCAGCGTTTGAGATTTTACTGCAGGAAATTTGCCATATTTATAAAATTTTCGTACATATAATTTCACTGTGATTCGTTTTCAGTTAAGTTTTAGGTCAGATTCAACACACTTGATAGTCATTGAAGGGTAAGCACTCAAGTAGCAGCATTTTGTATCTCTGGTCAGCCTTCTGCCAAGCTAATACTTGAATATAGTTTTACTATAAATTGTTTTACTTGAAACTTGAATACAGTTTTACTGCAAATTGTTTTATTGTCATGGTTACGCTGAGCACACTTTAGTGAGTGCCGAGACTTAAGGCTTAATTGGATTCGCTTGGCCTCAACTCTCAGACAGTGGATTCTGCGAAACGTTCGAGTAGCAGCATCTCTTGGTCAGCATCTCCAGTTGGGTTTCAATAGCCGCTTTATTAAAAGCATATTTGCAAATTTGTCCAGTGGAAGCACCCACAAGTATTCATTAGCATTTCATAGAACTTTAGCTCTCCCTCTCTCTATCTGTCTATCTCCCTCCTTCTATATATAGTAATAACTAAAAATAGAGCAAAAAATTGTCAAACTGACGGCAGAAAACAAAGAAAAATCCTTTGAAATGCGCCGAAAGCAGTGTAATGATCCCATAGGATATTCCCGTCTCATGCTGAGCTTGCCCGCTGAGCTGCTGTGATTATTCGTGTAATTTATGCTGTGACAGCGTGCCGTCTCTCTCTCTCTCTCTCTCTTTGTCTCTCTCTCTCTCTCTCTCTCTCTCTCTCCCTCTCTCTCTGTATTCTAATATGCAGCGCGTTTTCCGCATTTTCCGCGAAACGCTTTGAAACAACAAACAAAACATGTGCATAATTTATACGCATTATAAAAGGACCGCACCGAAACAGTTGCTCTATGTTTATGTAGTATATTTGTATGTATGTATGTATGTATGTGTGTGTGTGTGTGTATATATATGTAGTGCAGAGCCCAATCTGCCGCTTAAATATAGCCCATGGCATTGGCTTCGCTGACCCCGATCCCCCAACCCGCTGCCACCCTTCAGCCCCGCCCCCCGCCGTCCACTCCCCAAGGTGCCATAAAGAACTTTGTGAGCTTCGCTACAGCTATGCACAAATTTATTGTTCTATTGCAAAGAGAGGGTCGTCATTATTTATAAACCTGACTTCTGGACTGTGCGCCGGCCCGGGGAGTGCAGCAGCAGAGCGGCTTCCCTCCTCAGATCAGCCATCGTGCCAAGAGGGGGCGTGGCCGTCACCATGGCTCTGCTGATTGATGGACGAGCATTTGATGTGGCCAGCACAGTTGCAGCGGCAAATCGCGAATGGCTAACACGGCTTTGCGCCCAAATGTATGCTATGGATTTTTTTTGGCTTTGCTTTCAGATCAACAGCTGAGGACATATTGATTGATATTGTTATTGATGTTGAGCATCTGGCAATCTGAATGATGATTTTATAATGGAGAAGAGTTCAATCGACTGCAGCGAATACGCTTGAAGGTGCTACAGTTGGAGAGTCACAGTGAACTACAGTTTGGGAGAGATAACATGAAGTTATGGTCGTCGGGAAAGAGTTCTAGTGTCTGAAACTTCATAATTATTTATTATGCAGTTTTAAAGTCACAAAGAGAATGAGAGAGTGGAAGATAAGAAAGAGAGAGAGGGAAATATCAATATGCATACCTTGAGAGGCACTGCACTTGTCTATATATAAAAGTTTGATTCTCTCTATAGCTTTATAGAAACTTCATTAATTTTTGATTTGATGCAGCAAAGTAAAGTGAAAAGATCACAGCTTTACAAGCACTGCATACTATACTCGAATTCCGGATTCAAGCTTTGATGAAAACAGTTTCGCCAGCAAGAGTTGTAAGCCTAACGTTTCTAGATTCATACGACTCTCAATGCCTGTCAATTCAATGTTTAGCTGAGAACAGGGCATTAGGCCTGCCTTCTGACTGGAACAACAGAAAACCATTTCCGTTTTTCTTTTCATTTCTTTGTTACCTCCACCTACACGCCCACCCCCCATCCCCCGCAACCTTCATGCCTCCTGCCACTCTATCGCTGTGTCTATCTCATTTACAAATATATGGGAATACAACAAATTTATCGATTAGTAGCAGTCAGAGAAAGGGCACGACAGCAAATTGGAATTGACAGACAAACGCCAACAAATATCACAGCTGGGTAAATGTGTGCGTGTTCGTCTCTGTCTCTCTCTCTCTCTCTCTCTCTCTCTCTCTCTCTCTCTCTCTCTCACTCTGTCTATCAGTGTGTATGTGTGTGTGTGTGTGTCTGCAGGTAAACTTCAACATACCACGCTAGCAATGCCCCTCCCCACCCACCTCCCAACAACAAACTGAGTAAACAAACCAAAACGCTGAAAGGAAGTAAAAAAAAAGTCATTGGAAAATTTTTGCGCCAACGTTTATGACATTCAATTTATGGCTAAGTATGTGTGTGTATGTGTGTGTGTGTGTGTGTGTGTGCACGCTGCAAGCACTGCATAAACTATATACCAAATATGCATGCAACTACCACGCCCACTGGGGCAAACAGAGCTGATTTTTTATGGCTGAAATTCTTTGCATTTTCACTTTGAGGCAGACAGTCAAAGCTGTTGTTGTTGTTGCTGTTGCTGTTGCTGTTGCAGCGCTCAGTGTGGCATGCCACTGATACGTGCATAAGCATAAACAGCAGCTAACACCCAAACATGCCACATATCGATATTTTGTTAGCTCGTGCAAGCGTCAGCTTACGTGTCGCCAGGAAGCAAAGCGGAAGCTAAGCAGCTCTGTTATGCAACTGCTAAGCGCATAAGTCAACAGCTTATGTTACGGACTTGTCACATTAACATTGAACTGTTGCTTAACATTCATGCAGCGATTGTCTAGAGTAGACTACGCTTTCTTCTATCCATTTATGATTGCCCTGAGCCAGCTCAGATGCATAGCTCTAATGATGTACGTGGCTCTCTGTTAACTAACTGTTAAGCGCCAAAGTCAAGGGCTTATTTTACAGAATTGTCAAATTGACAGCATTAGACTAACAGTAATTTAACATAAATAAATTCAACGATTAAAGTCGGCGTTCATTTATGTCTCTAGTTTACTTGAATCTGTCTAAAAAGTCAGCAAATGAAGTGGAATTACAATTATTGTTATTCAATATATTTTTGCTTCGCTTAAAAAAATCATTCTACTTTCAGGAAGATTATGAAATCGCAAACTTTTACTTTGATCAGATCTACAATCATTTAAAATAATTTGGAATATTTTTCTTGAATTTCTATAAATCTCACTTATTATTAATTAATTTACATAACACAATCTTTTGTCCTCAGACTTTTCTTTGTTAGTGTGGACAGTCAAACAATTTCCTAATAATTTTCATTAGATAAATACTCAGAGATAAACTTGAACATATTTTCCAATATTGCATAAGCAATTATTTCAATTATTTAGTTACAACATTCATAGCCGAGCAAAATACCCAAAAGCCGCCCCAGTGCCAGGCTCAGTAATGAAAAGAATGTTTTGTGTCGTAAAGCTAAGTCGTTTCGGCTTTGTGCATGGATTCCTTAAAGTTAATGCTAGTTGGTTGAACGATTTTCATTTAGGAAGCTCGCATGGTGCGTGCGGCGTGCGGTGTGCGGTGTGTGGTGTGTGTGGGACTTAGCTAAAGCTACACGTGGTGTACACGGCGTATACGCAATTACGGCAAAACATTTAGTTCGAGGAGATTCAAGACAGCTGCAGCAGCTGCAGCAGATGGGACTAACGAATGCAGCTGCTGGCAATTAAAACAGTTGAACACAAATTGGGATTACAAGACAAAAGATAAGGGAGACAGAAAGCGAGAGAGAGAGAGAGGGGGGGCGAGAGCCGCAATGAATGGAAATACAAATTAAATTGAATATGTGTATTTGCATATTTATTGCATAAAAAACACATTTACTAATGGGAATTTTCAACATAAATAACAAGCACACAAAATTCACAGGAATGCAATCAAAAGTTGTAAGAGATAAGCCGAGAGAGATAGATAGAGAGAGAGAGAGAGCAAGAGAGAGATGGCATTGCAATCAACACGAATGCATATTTAAAGCGCCTATTGTCAGCAATATGAAAAGTTCAAAGGCTGAGGATATTTCTATGTATATTATATATGCTTATGCATGTATGCGTAGGCGTAGGAGAATAGGCAATCGGGCGAGGCAATGAGCTATTCGATTCGTTTCGACCCACTGAATAAATAATCATGAGGATAATTAGCCCACGACTCTCGTATAATTGACAAATCAATGGCCAAATCAACTTCAATGGGGTACATCATTCCAGTCGAACGCACAGAGAGAGCGCGAGAGAGAGAGAGAGACAGACAGGGGGGTATACATTAGCGCAATGGCTCAACAGCTAGAAAGAGCCTTAAAGCGAGGGTCGACAAAGCACTTAGCGTAGGTTTCTTAACAGCGAACAGAGGCTAAGCAGGCGTGTGAAATCGATTGAATGCGGGAGTCAAGTTGCAGGCCTGAAACACACTTATCGATAGCAATACCGATATTTGGAAGTTAGTTCAGTGATATGCAGAATGGGGCATTCGAAGCGTAGCTAAATTCAGCTGCTGTAGTTGCATATTATATTATGGAAATATTATATATGCCACTATTCTAAAATACTATTCATTTACACATCTTGCACTTGGATTCATATGCACATCAATTTTGTTAACCGAATTGGCTTTCGAATAGGTTCAAACTTCAGACTAACTTTACAAAAAATTAGTTTGAAATTTGCATATGTCCTTTATGAGCTTTTTGGACATATAACATATACTAATATATATATATAAATAGTGGTTCCTAGCGCACATTTAAGCTAAGGCTTAGTGATAAATGTACTATAGAGTATGAGGCAATAAGCTGCAATAAATAATTCTTTAAATAAAAAACAAACATTTATAATAACAATAATAATAATAGATTCATCGATGAGCTGTACTTCAAATATTTCTCTCTCGATATATTTTATAATCAGATTAACTTGCTAAAATGTTTCAAATTTAAGAATAATCGATGGACATATCGATAAAACATATTTATTGGGCTATGCTGAAATGAGTTGAAAACTTTTTCTAGAATAATTACTTGATAACAAAATCTGTCATTTTACACATTTCCTCAACCTAGCGTTGCCTGTATTTTGCTTTATGTATATCGATAACAGTATCGATATGTTTTGTTGGCCCTATAAGAGTTATAATTATAGATTATACAGATCACCAAGACCATCTATTAACCTGTTCACTATCCTGTCTACAATTCGCTTCCATCTAGAGTCTCTATATCGATTCACAAGCTATTGAAGTGCTTATACTTTACACAAATTTAGGTACATATACGCACATTAATTATTTGAAACACTTTGTGCTATTTTCATTTATATGCTGTTAGGTCTCAGCCTTGTTTATGGCTTATTAACTATAGAAGCGTTGCAGGTGCTTAGTCCGCCCTCGCATAATTAATATGCACATTATTTATTTGAGTTTTCGAGAGTTTCTAGAATTCGCTTACAGCTTGTCAAGCTGCCCGTTCGCACATGCTCGAAAGGGGGCCGGGGTGCTCGCTGGGGATCGGAGTTTGGTCATGCGGTTGGGGTTTTCAAATAAGTTTTTGGGGATTTTTTTTTTTATGTGCTTTTTATACTCTCAGTGCTGTGAAGCATTTGACCAACTTCCGTTAGCCTCCGTTTTCTGCAGTGCCCCAAAATGAGGAAATTGCAAAAGCCAGGACACACACACACACACACACACAGAGAGAATGAGAGAATGGGAGAGAGGACAAACTCATATGCCCGGAACCAATTTTTGCAACAACAATGTAACAAGTCTTATTGCTGACTCCAAGATGCCCTAGAAAAATGGGGCCAAACTTCGCAATGAACTTAAAAGCGGAAGTTTGATTGAGACAAGCAAAATGAAATAAATGTTTCACAACAAATCGAAACTCTTTAAATACTGAAAAAAGCGCCGAGGGCAATCACGAACGAGTGAAAAAGATTTCGGCCAAGTTTTGGCCATATCTAGCGCGCTCCACGCCCACAGAGCGCACCAAAAAAATGCTCGGCTTATAAAGTTGTAAGCCCTTTGCGTAATGCACAGACACACATACTAACTAATAGCACTCGCAGAAATGAGTTAATATTCAAGTTCCCAAAACTAATTGCTTTTATTTAGTTGTCAAAGCTTATGACAAAAAAAATTTAAATTTTTGGTTTTTACCCCAACAAAAAAAAGAGTTAGTTTTTCACGTTAACAAATAGGTATTATTTTCTAGTATTTTTTGTTTGTTAGTATTTGTTGTTTTTTCGTGGGTTTCCTTTGGCCTGTTACTAATGGTCGTTGAGTATGTGTGTGTGCTCATGTGTGTGTGTGTGTGTGTGTGCGGGTCAAAGCGAGATTGAAATTCATAAAAGTGCAAAGGTTACAAAGTTGGCTTCAGCTGTTGTTGTTGTTGTTGTTGTTGTTGTTGTTGCTGTTGTTGTTGCGGTGAGCCACGCACGCAACTTTCGGTTATTACTTTTGTTGTTGCTATTGCTGTCGGTCTATTTTTTTTTTCGTTTTGCGGCTTGCCACGTGGTCTGCTGGGCGGGCACAGATAATTGGCACACATACACTCTCACCAACACACACACACACATACAGCTATGCAGTACCCATGCCTCACTGCGTCCGAATAGAAATAGGCAAATAAGAGAAGCACGAATGTTGCTTTAGTTGATCGAGATAGCAGTCTAGCAGATACCCTGCACTGAGTGCATAGCTACAAATAGAATCAAAGGGCTTGTTATATATGCATATATACTGTATATACCGTAAATAATATACATATATGTATGTAAGGCCCCCTGCTTTACGCTAGAGACTCTCGATAGATGGCAAGAGCTGCCCACATACATACACTACACACATACATATACATATATATGCATTAGAGATATTAGATCTAACTATCCAAACTCAAAATAACTCAAAACTGAATGAATATATCAAATATCATAGTATATTATAATATATCAAATAAAGAGCAGAAGAAAAGAAACCAATTTAGCTGCTGTGCCGTCGCTCAGAGTTTGTCACCTCGTCGTTGTTATTGTTATTGTTGTCGGGCTTTACAATTAATTTACGACAATTTAAATTTAAGTGCATATTTTATAACGGCATAAACAACAGCAACAACGGGGGGCAAGCTGCAATTACATCGCCAGCCCCAAAAAGTATGCAGCAGTTTTTTTCCGAGCTTCCCCTTTCCAAATTGTTTTGCATTCCCACGGCAAATTGCACACAATTGTAACTGTGTATGTGTATGTTTGTATACTTCTAACTTTACATAGTTTCTGCTGTAGCTGTAGTAGCAGTAGTAGTAGTTGTTGTTGTTGTTGTTGTCGTTGCTGCCTCGCTGCTAGTATTTTGTGTGTTATTTTTGGCTTGCTTAATGCCATTAAAACTTTTTGTCTAACAGCAACGGCAACACGACTCGCTTGTGTCTAGCTGGTGGCACCCTCGGTCTGTGGATGAGCCATGTTGCTGGAACAGAAAACGAGGCAAAAACCTGCTAACAATGTTGCTTGTTATTAACATTTATAGTTTCGTGTCGACTCCAGTCTGGCTCCGTCTCTCTGTGTGTGGGTGTGTTTAAAAATTTGTAAACTGTCTGCTAAACTGACAGCAAGAGTGAGTGAAACTCACAAAGACAGAGAGAGAGAGAGAGAGAGAGAGAGAGGGTGAGTGAGCATGTGTGTGAGAGAGTCTGAGAATATCTGAACGTGACATTCAAAGTTCGATTTGCGTTCTTGTTGCACGTTGCACGCTGCACGCTGCACGCTGCACGTTGCTCGTTGCGACACAAGCCTTTCTTCGGCAACTTTGGCAACCAGGTGGCCAGCTGAGCGACCAGCATTTAATTAAGCTAAGTGCAAGCCCCCAAAAATCAATGAGCCCAAACAATGGGCACTGCCAAACCACCACCTACACTGGCCGAGCCGAGCCGAACCAGCTAAAACCAAGCTGACCTAACTAAGCGCCTGCTTAATAGAACTCAACTCGTGTAAACAATATGCTCTACACCCACACACACACACACACACACGCACTCTTTCTCTCGCATACAGAGCGAGTAAGGGGCAGCTGAAGCTGCTGCAGCAACACCTAAAAGCCGCAAAAGCCACAAACATGCCATGCCCTGTGCCCAGCGCCCTGCGCTCTGCGCTTAGCTGAAAGGCTTTTAAAAAACTGTTTATTCACCTATAGAAATCTGGCTAATAAAATCCTTAAAGTACATATTAATGCCATATAATATGTGTGCGTGAGAAGAGAGAGCGGGAGGGAGAGGGAGAGTGCGAGAAAGTGAGTGAGAGTGCTACATGATTGGCGCCGACAGCAATGAGCAAAGTTTGTTAACAAGTTCATTTCACTTAGAGCTGGGAGAAATCTGAATTCTATATTTCGGAACTTTTTCTGCAGCTGAAAATATCGTTTCGTAATTCATAATTTTAATTGATTTACTAAATTGAATATTCATTATTATTATGATTATATTTTAAATTCATTATATTTCATTTGCATAAGTTTAATTTATTTTAATTTATTTTTTATTTTATTGTTTGTATTTATTTATATACATATATCACTTTACTTATTTTTCATTTTCATTTATTAATTATTTTTCATTTATTAATTTTTTAAAATTTTAATTTGCTTATTATTTTTCATTCTTTTATTATTTTGTACTTATTTATTTACTTTTTATTTACTATAAGTTTTATTTATTCATAATTTTTTATCGTTTAATTGATTATAAGTAATTTATTTATTATTTTTATTTACTAATTATTTTTATTTATTTATTATAATCATTTGTTTATTATTTTTCACTCATTTTTGATTTTCTACTCTTTTATTTACATTTTTGTATAATTATTTTTATTTTTTAAATATTTAATTGATTATAAATCATATATTTATTATTTTTCATTTATTAATTATTTTAATTTGTTTATTATGTTTCATTCATTTATTATTTTCTATTTATTTTTATTTTTTTGTTATTATTAGTATTTATGTATAATTTTTAATTGCTTATATTTATTTGCTTAGTTTGTAGTCGATTCAATATTGCTTTTTTTTTAAATAGTTTAAAGAATTAATTTTTTTTTTCGAATCATTTGATTTTTAATAAGTATTTAAATATTTTCTAACATTTTTTATGCTATCGAAAATTGCTTACTAGTCGCTCAATAATTACTGTCCTGAACTGTTTATATTAGACTTCAAATATGATTGATGCATTTTTGTCCTTCGAGTAAATATTCTGGTCTATTGAGTAATATGAATCCTTTCCCCCTTACTTCATTTCTGCAGCTGTTAATGTTCTTTCAATGTCTTTCATCATATTTTTCTTCAATTCAGTTTCTGCTTCAATTTCTTTTTTAATTTTTCTCGTCTACTGCGCTTCTCAATTTCTTTCCTGCTTTTTACTTCAGTTTTCTTTTGCATGTTTCTCTTCTGTTGTAAATATTCTTTCAGAGCTCATCAGCGACCTTTGGTTTCTTCTGCATTCTCAATTTCTACTCAAGTTTTTCGTCAGTTTCTTCTGTAGTCGTTTTCCATTTCTTCTTGAGTCTCTGTAAGAGGTGCTAAGATAGCTTGCATAGAAAGTAGGGCATATAACATTCACTTGATTGTTCTTTACAGGCTTAGCTTATTTTCAAGCTTCTATCGTAGCTTCTACTGTCGTTGTCTTCTAATGTCTACATTGATTCTTCAACTTCTTTAACAGTGCTTTTTCAATCTTTTGTATAATTGATCTTTTTTCATCTAACTTTTCAATCCTTTTTCTTCAGTTCATTGTCCAGCTATTTCTATTTTTATTCCATTCCTTATCTTCTACCTCTTTCAACTTATGACGATTCTCTCTCTCTCTCTCGCTCTTTCTCTGATTTCATTTAGTCTGCTGAAGAATTCAGCTTCTACTCCAAGTACTTCTACATTTTTGAGCTCAACTTGTTTACTTGCTCTTCAAAGCAACTCATAAATTCCTGAGCTTTACGCTAAGTCCGTAAGTAAGTGCAGCTTAGTTGTCTACCTCATTTAGCTTTCCTGCGGAGTATGTTCAGAGTACTCCGAGTCAATTGTGTGAGTGATTTATTGCTTTGGGTTCGTTCGCTCGCTCTATGCTTTGGCAATTGAACAAATATTTCACAAAGGATACATTTAAGCCAACCTGAAATGAATAAACATTTCATTTCATATTTCTATTATTTATTTTTTGCTATTTGAAATTGAGCTTGGTCCTCTGGCAACCGCAAATGGGATTGAAGTTGATTCAATTGGAAAATTATTGCGAATAAATGAATTTGTTTAATTTATAATTATTCATAATTTAATTCGCAATTAGGCAAGGTGAAATGGACCCAAATCGTATTGCAAATATCAGCATATTCAGTGTGTGAATATGTATTGGGGATATTGACACAATTACAGGGTATCAACTGAGTAAATCCTCAATGCAGGCGGGCATTTAAGACTATGATATGCTAGGGTAAAGATTTTCTAGAATTATTCCAACAACAGCAAGAGCTTGACACATTTTCGTGGGTGGCCATTGCTGAGACTAATTTACAGGGTATCTGTTGACAGCTGTTATAAATCTGTGGATCTATACTTGTGCGACTTTGCCTCGAGTGCTGTTTGCTGCCGCCCTCTCTCTCTCTCTCTGGCGCTGTTGTTGTTGTTGCACCTGCCTCACAAACAGCGCCGCAGGCGACATAGCGTAATTTTTTTATGGCCAACAAACAAACACACACACAGCAAATACACACACACGCACACACATACACAGTGCTGTTTGGCATTGGTATGTTTTATGTTAATTTTTATTGCTCGCTGCTTGCTGATTTTTATTATTCTTGTTGCTGGCGTTGTTGTTGTTGCTGTTGTAGTTGCCATTTGAATTAATTTAATTCGTTTTTTGGTCTTATTTCGGCTGCTTCATCTTCTTCTTTCTCTTTCTCTTTTTTATATATATTCTTGGGCTCTTTTTTTTTGGTTTAATTTGTTGTTTTTTGTTGGTTGTTTATTTACTTTTGCTTAATTAGTCGCGGCGCTTGTTTATATTAAACTGCTCTGTCCCTCTCTCTCTCTCTCTCTCTCTCTCTCTCTCTCTCACACACTCACTCTCTTCGACAGCAAAAAATCCAATTTCTCTCTCACACACACACACACACGCACATACTTAAATACAATTATAGACAATCTGCCTAAATACACGCAAAGCTTTTCATTGTCCCTTTTTTTCTTTCTACCTCCAGCGAAATCCCCTTTTAGCTCTTTTCGGGTTCCGGATTTACAGTTTGGGAACGTGTCCCCTATTCTAGATGAGCCCCCTCGCTTTTGGCGAGCTGCGAAATGCGATTCCGAATTTGCGAGTGCTCCAAAATCAATATTCTAGCTATTGTTTATGCTGCTCCTCTCCCTTCCTTCTCATCATGTTCTTCCCTTACGTCTTCCTCGTGTACGCCGTCACAGGTTTGCTCGTATTTGTGCAAATATTTTTGAATTTCAAATGAGTATCGACAGCTTCTTTGCTTCATCTTGTTTTGCCTCCATTAAAGTACAAGCTGTCTGTCAGCATTGCACTCAGAACCAGTTCCGGAACTGAGATCGTATCTGATTTAGTGCCTGACTATGGCACTGCTCCAATTCAGCGAAGCTCGCACACATAATGAACCACATGATGCAATTTTGGAACTAGTACGGGCATTAAATTTGATATTTATAACGATATTAGAGACTATTAGAACTAAATTTTTGAGTATTTAAATAGGAGGGCAACATTCACAGCCAATTACGAATCCCCTTTTGAACTAGTTCAAACCGATAAGCTTTTAGTGCAGTCATTAAGATTTAAGAACTTGTTCAATTTCATTGGAATATATGAAATTAATTATTATAATAAGCAAACCTGTGTGTTCCTTATGAACTAGTTCACCGGTTCATATGCAAACTAGTTCATCAGCTCTCTTTTTAACAAATGACTGTGACTATTGATAGCTGAATTGAGAAAGTAGAGAAATTCGGACTTGTTACGAATCACTTTTTGAACTAGTTCGCATAGTTCATGGAGCAATAAATAACGGAGTGAGCAGAGCGAAGAATATATGGGTAAACATTATGGGTAAGTGATCAGATGGGCATTATAAACGAACCAATTACGAATCACTTTTCGAACTAGCTCAAAAATAAATATTAGCCAGTCAAAGCGATGTTATTTCGATGGAGTTCGCCGCGCCAAATGGGCTGGAATGGATTGTGGTTCGACTAACTGCGGTTCTGTGGCCATATATTTGCTTGCCAGTTGCCAGTTGCCAGTTACCGATTGCCACGCCCCCCAGCACATAGCGCATAGCGCATAGCGCGCAGCCCACAGCAAGTCGCTGCGGCTGTGCCCCGCACGACCCCTCATCCCACACCCTTGCTATGCCATTCAGCCTGAATGCCTGCATAATTAAAAGCGATTCCTCGACTTCAATTGATTGACCTGCGGCTAATGCAGCAGCTGCTCCACAGCGTGCCCCAGCTCCATCGCTGCATGCCGCAAAACCGCCTGCGGAGGCGACGGCGTTAGCGTGTGGCGGGATAGGGGGATAGGGGAGATGGAAGGGTGTCGGCGGCACCAGGCGAACAGCTGCAACGCGCAATCGAAACATCAAATTGAATCGCAGCGCAGCAAATCGCAACCAAATCGAATTTCTATTTAAGCAATAATAAAATGTCTCAACAAAACGCTCACTAAGCCACGCCCCTGGCCCAGCGCTGTGTGCGCATACATACAGACATCAATGTATATACATATATACTTGTTGCGATATTTGGCCAGATTTGAAAGCGAGCGAGTTTTCGCTTTAGCGATTTTTATTGCTTTTCCTTTTAAATTCTCATTTTTGGGTTCTGCAGGGCGATTCGAATGGGGAGGGTGAGAGAGGGGGAGGGGAGGCGGCTTGCCCTAAAATCAGCCCCTTACCCGGCGACGAATTTCTTTTGAAGTCAACTGCTGAGCCAAGGTGGCACCACAGCGGGAGCGGGCGGAGGGCGTGTCACGAAAAGGGCTATAGATATGCTGCTCCCGCTGTGCCAGAATAATGCGAACAAGTGGATGAAAATGTTTGACACGGATAGAGCAAAGTGCAGTCAGAGTTATCTCTCTAGCAGCTAGATGGCTCTCAATCCCAGTCTGTGTGTGTGTGCGTGTGTGTGTGTGTGTGAGCTGATGTGCTGTATTGTGTTCAGTTCTGTTCAGTTCTGTTGTGCTGTTTGTATGCCGTGCTGTGGCCTGTCTTGTCGCTGCTTCCGTTTCCGCAGCAGATTTTGCAGCTGCTTGGCCCTTGGCGCAAAATTTGAAAATAATTTGCAATGACGTCATCGTTGCATGCGGCAAGTGCCATGTGGCATGACAGCAGCAGCCCCGAAAAAAATACCCAAAAAAAATTACTAGAGGAGGACGCATCAGCTCTGCTTCTGCTGCTGCTTCGGCTGGCAGCGACTGCATAATTGTTTATGTTTATATAACAATGCGGCGGAGACTCAAGCGAGGGGACTCGGGCGAAACTATGCTCGGCCCACGGTGCGTATGCTTGACCTTCAATTAGGCGGCCCGATCAATAAGTTCTTGTATTTGCTTCTTCATTTCAACATTTTGTTGTTGGCTTCCTCTATAGTATATGTTTTGTTGTATTTTTGTTTCTACTGCTTGTTGAGTCGTAAAAAGAATTACGCAAAGGCCAAGTGAAAAAAAAAAAAAAAACAAAAAAGAAAATGAAAATGAAAATAGGACGCAAATAAAACAAGAGAAATGCAAAAAACAAGAAGGAACCAGAGCTGGGCATGGCCAAGGTGTATGTGTGTGTGTGTGTGTGATGTGATTGTTTCATATTAAAATCACGCAGCGCACGTGAAGCTTACACACACATACACAGAGAGAGAGAGAGGGAGAGAGACAGCTCTGTGGGTCACGGCATATTAAAAAAAAAAAATAGAAACGAAAACCAAACCAAACTGAAAAAAAAAAACTCGCCGCAGTGCGTAACTTTTAGCCATGCCTTAAGCTGCTGCCTGTACACATTACACACGCACACGCACACACACACACCTCCTCGACTCTGTGAGCTGCCAAAAAATATGTGCCACAAAAAGGTTTTGGCCAGCAAATAATTTGTAGCGCCCAGTCAGCAGTTGAAATGAAGAACAGAGCAGACAAATGCAAAGTTAATGGCCAAGCAGAGAAGAACAGATAGAATGAGAAAGAGCGAGAGAGAGAGAGAGAGGGAGACAGAGAGACAAGGACTACAGCTCTGCATAGGCAAAAACTTTGAAAGTCAAGTCAAATTCGAATATGCTACAAATATATGTGCAGCAGCAGGAGCAGGAGCAGGAGGAGGAGCAGGAGCAGGAGCAGTCGCAATTCAATGAGCGCACAAATGGGGCATGCACGACTAAATAGATGCCCCGTCCACAAATAATTGCAAGTAATTAAAAACGACTCAGGCAATAAATCAAGATTGTGAGACGTGATTTACACGAGGACACATTTCTGCAGAGTTGCCAAACTAGCCAAATAAACATAATATATGTATATGTGTGTAATAAATATAATGTATGCATGTATGTGAATACAGTCATTACCAATACAGTGTTATAATAATAATGTTCTAATGGTTTCTTCAGCCTTACTCAAATGCATGATGTATATTTGTATATCGAGGAACCCAGCTGGCAACTCTATTTCTTTTGACAGAGATGCCGATCATTTGGGAGATATCATAATCAAAAATACATCTCAAGAAATCTACTTGAATTTTTGATTTTCTGTCATTAATATGGGCAACCCTGTAGAGCTGCCAGATGGGTCCTTCGAATATGGGAGCTGCTACAGCACACAAATAATCAGAAATTCGCCAAAGCATATATTTGGATAGAACTTTTAGAGTTGCCATAGCACAAATGCAGATTTCTGCGAATCCAATAAGTTGGAGTTGTTTCAGTTAGGAATAAAATTGTGAAACTTTATATTTATATATGGAAAAAAGTTATATTATAAAAGAAAAAGTTTAAATATGAATATGAGAGAGTCTATGCATTGGTAGAGTTGCCACACATAAAGAAAATAAACACAGAATATTTTAAAGCGTTTTCTCCCCAGTTTTCAGTAAACTAGAAAATTTTTTTCAAAATTCTTTTTAAGTATATTTCTTCCGAACAACTCTGGGAGAGCTGAGCAAAACAACCGAGATAAAAACTGCAATTGATGTAGTTCAAACCCAAATCAAGTTAGCTCTAGTGTGTATTGCCAACGGTTCGATGTAGATTTACCAACCAGCACTGCCACCCTGCGAAATATTTCAAGAGCTCTTGCTACAAGCCACATCCGCTGTGTTTCCACTCAGCCTCAAATAACAATGGTAAAGCTAGAGAGCGTAAATAACAATTTTCATGTTGGTCTATAAACAGTTAATTTAATGAAAAATCCTTTGGATTGCGTTGCAAATACGAATTGCTTAATTTGCTCCAATATTGGCTATGGGATACGGAATTTTATACTAAAATATGCGAACGCATCTAATTGAAGCCGAAGTAAACAAGCTATACAGCATTAGGCTGCATGTAAATAACAGTACTGAGTAGTCAAATGGATAATGAATTACAAAATCCATTTAAAGACAATGCAAAATCAAACAAAACGCTGGGGAAATGCTGGGAATGCGTTTATCTCAATTTGAAATGGCCAAAACAAAAAACATCGAAAATAACGGAAAAAGAGTGAAGAGTGAACGTACATAAAGAGGAAAATCAATTTCGAATTTAAATCAACTGAGAAAAAAACGAAAGAAAAACAAAAATGAGGAAAATAGCAGCAGAAAATTCAAATTCAAATTGTTAATGGAGTTGCCGTAGCGCAAAAATTTCGAGTGGCTTTGGGCCTACTTTCATGAGGCATTCATTAGCAGCGCACCACCACGCACCGCCTAGACCGACCTGCCTCACCCAGAGCAGACCAGACCACCACCACAACAGCAGCAACAACAACAACAACAACAACAAAACAGGCGAAAATGTGCGTGCGAATCGTTCGCAGTTCTTCAACTGCCCCTCAACAAAGCGCGAATTGTTATGGGCTGGTTTTTTTTCTCTTTTATTTTCTTTTTTTGATTTGTTGCTCATATTGTTGTTGCTGTTGTTCGGTTGCATGTTGAAAGTTCAATCAAAGTTAAGAAGCGTTGCTTAAGCCAAGGCTAAGCAAGCGACGCCGTCACGCCAGCCTTTAGCTTCAGCTTGCCAAATGGCACATGAAAAGTGCTCAATCTATATAAACATACATATATATATATGTGTGTGTATGTATGTATTTCCTAATTTAAGCGCCACCTGGCGCTGAGAGCAACGCGTTTACATATTAACATATAATAAGTCCAATTTTTCTAAGTACATATGCTTGACTGTTAATGAGGATTCGTTTTGATTGTCTAGATCTATTTATTTTGGAATTCAAAGCACATTTAATTATTTCATTAAATACCGTAAAATGACAAAATAAATGAATATAAAAATTTTAAGGAATTCCTATGAATATAATTATCAAGAAATTCAAATTGTAATATCTATAATATTTATATATTTTTTATCCTCATTGCCAATTCAATGGACTCAATAATATTTAATTTTGTGGTAAGTACAGCCTAAAATATAATTTCTTCCCTTGTGTATCTTACGTTAAAGATAATGTATTTTCGTCGATAAATTAATTAACTTCTGTTGTATAGATTAAATTGCCTTAGAGGTAGCGGCAAGCTAAGCTCTAAAACAAAAAAGACAAAAAAAAAAAAAAAAAAAAAAAAAAAAAAAAAAAAAAAAAAAAAAAAAAAAAAACAAGAAAGGTAATTTCTCAAAAGATTAAAAATTAAAAAATATTTATATGTATATTTTATATTATGAATTTGGAAATCAAGGGCTAATGGTTTTGTTAATGTGTATAAAACAGGCAGAAAGAAGCGTGGCAGACTCCATATAGTACATATATTCCTGAAGAGCATGACAAGCTGAGGTGATATAACCATACCCGTCTGTCTGTCTGTCCGTCCGTTAGCACACCTATATCTCGTAAATCACATATGATAGAGATTTGTAATTTTACATGAATATTCGAGTATGAAAAAGCCAATACAAATTGATCATATTATTATCGATAACTCACACAATTTGTTACTATTGATTATAATCGATAAGTGGATTTTGCTTGTTAAGCATAATTGTTAAGCATATTATTTGAGTGTGGTCATTGCTGGATACTTCCACATAATGAATAACATGATTATCAACATAAAGATTTTGTAAACCACGCGCCTTTGCCCTAAATTTCTAAAAAAGAAAAGTATGTTGGGGACTTTTACTTTGGCAAATGACTGTTATTATCATGTTCGAGAAGTTTGGTATTAAGAGTCCAGCTACAACATGACTTGTTCAGCAAATAAGTCCTCAAAGCTTGGTTACTGTTCTAGTGTATGTGTATAAGCGAAGCGTAGGAATTTTGGAATATCAGCTCTTTGGTTTTCGGGTCCCTATTCAGGGTTCTAGCTGCTTTGCTTTCAACATATATAAATTTGTTCTTAACATAATTTTTGTTTAAACAATAAAGTTAATTTAATTACTTCAGCAATTTTAAGCATTGTATTGTTCTCAAAATACATTACTTGACCCTTACTATAAATGTTTTATATACATATATGTATATATGTATTTTTTTAATGAACATTTTTCGCTGCAGATATATTTAAGTGTTTTCTTTTTCGCAAAAACAAATCAGTTAATTAATTTTATATATTATTTATAATTTTATTATTATTTTATTATTTAATCAGCGACACTGTTGTCACTATATTCAATTCAATTAAGCAAGTAAAAAATGATAAACTTTATATTCAGTATTCCTGAAATAAAGTGAACTCTTGCATTTAAAATTTTTTGTATTTACTTTTTTTTCTCCATTTAAGCTTCAAATTGAATTAAATGAATATAAAATGTATGATTTTTGCTTTTTATTAATGAAAGGGATAATAAAAGCAATTTATATATATGTACGAGAGTACATATACATGTACATGTACATATATATATTTTGTAACTTAAAAATCTTCAATGCTCAATGAAACACGAATTTGGTTTGAGGCGTTTCAATGATGATTAGAGCGCCATCTAGCGACAGTTGGCGGCGTAGGCTTAGCTTTGACTTGGTTTTTAGTGGGTTTTGAGGCAAATAGATTTCTTTTCGATAGACGCATATGACTCTTTCTTTTCTGATAAAAATATTTAATTTGGGTCAGCGGCTGGTGACGCCGTCAACGCGTCGTATGCGCAACATTTGTATTTTATTATTCATACACATAGACATGTGCATGCATGTGTGTTTGTATGGGTGAATAAATATAAATACATGTATGTAAACTGCGATATTATTGACTCTTTTGAAGTTGTGGCCGTTGCCGCTGCGAAATGCTTTGACAGTGTTTTTTGCTTGATTTATCGCATGTTTTCTCGCATTCATTTCAATACAAACAAAGCAAACATTTTATATTGGGTATATGAATTGGAGACCATTTGCAATTGGCAATTTAATTCAGGCTTCAATTGAAGCTAAAGCCCCGAGGCTTATGTAACCCAAACAAAAATAGAAATAGCTAAAGGAATAGAAATTTAAATTGAAATAGCTAAAAAACAAGAAGGGAAATTGAAATAGAAATAGCAAAAGGCAAATTAAAGTCAGAGGCTAACTTCAGCTTCGATGCCTGCTGCGAACTCGAGCCATGGAAATTAACTTGGCTAAAATATTCATTAAGTGCGCTTCCAACAGCTGAGCCAGTTAGTGCAGCAGGCGAGAGTTGCTAGGCAGCCAAGTTGCCAGTTGACTTAAGGGGCAGGGGCAGCAAGGGCGAGCTGTTGGGCGCCTTTAGTCTACGCAAATTATGCTGCACGTTGCACGCTGGCCAATGCACGTTGCACGCTGCAATTTGCACGCTGCACGTTGCATTAATTAAGGTAAATAAACAAATGACTAAGAGCAAAGGCGAGAGAGCCAGCGGCCTGCGGGGGAGGGCGACGCTGCAACGGAGACGACGCGGAGACGATGCGAAGAAGCTGCGTCACAACTGCTGCAGCAAGTCTCGAGACTTTCATTGGCATGCAGCAGTTGCAGCTAAATTCCAGCGACTTTTTCTCATTTTTGATGTTTTTTTATTCTTCTTCTCCCTCATTGCATTATTTTCTTTATTTTTCTTTTGCATTTGGGAGTTGCAGGCAAAAGTTTGGAGCGACGCTTTAAGCACCTTTCTCAAGCTGCAGTTCACGTTGACACGCATAACAACAACGTCAAAAAAAAGTTGAAAAAAATCACGCGCACACACCAACACACCAACAGCAACACACACGCGCACGCACGCGAGCGGGAAACGGAATGTTGCACGCGGCTGCCGGGCCCCGAGGCGGGCAACTGGACGAGGCACAAAAACACAAACAAACAAATGACAGCCCGATTGACTGACTGGCTGACTGACTGACTGATTGACTGATTGCTTGATTGACTGGCTGGCTGACTGACTGATTGATTGATTGAGCGTTTGTTGCTATATTTATTTAGCTAGCGATCGAGTAACTGCGAGCGATGCGACCACCGACTGCCTCGCTTGGCGTAACGTAAACGACAAGAGCCGCCGCGTGCGCTACGTGAAACGCGGTACGTTGCGACGACGTGACTGCGACTGCGACGACTGAGCGCTGCAAATGGAGTCGCTGGCAGAGCCACAGTCACAGCTACAGCTACAGCTACAGCTACGGCAACAGCGACAGCCATAGCCATAGCCATAGCCACAGTCACAGCCACAGCCACAGCCGCTGCTGGCACAGCCAATGCCCCAGTACGCTGAGCTGAGCCGAGCCGAGTCGAGCCGGGCAGCGGCAGCGGCAGCGGCAGCGGCAGTGGCAGCCGCAGCCAGCCGAGCCCCAAAATACAACCGAAGGCCCAGTCGACACGCTGCCCGAGCCGCGCCACGAACGACCGACTCACAGCTCGTTGGCCGAGTCGCAGCTCAAGCACGTGCGATTTGCTGCAATGTGCTGCTCGGCAGACGACGTGCTGCTGCTGCTGCTGCTGCTCCTGCTCCTGCTGCTGCTCCTGCTGCTGCTGCACTCTGCGTGTTGCGTGCCGGGCAGGTGCCTGCCACAGCCGCGCCAACAACAACGAGCCACTGCCAAAAGCGAAGGCAAATAGTTTTAGTGCCACTTGGCACGAACAAGTAAAAGAACACCGAAAAAAATAGAGTTAAAAAAGCAAAAGGAAAACAATAGCAGCAGCAGCAGGAGGCGCAGCAGAAGGAGGAGGAACTCGGACTTAAGCAGAGGCTGGCGAAAAATAAACGGAATAAAAAAGCATATTTAAACGAAGCACTGACTGAACATGCCTGAGCACAAGTGGGCTGCGGGGCTGTCGGGGCGGGGCTAGCCTTTTGGACAGGCTAAAAGCCCGGGCAAACGGCTCTGGCTCCGGCTCAACTGACCAAAAGAACGCGGTCGCGACTCCAATGAAAGTGCCAGCGCCAACGGCCAGAGGCGGCGACCAAGGGGTCGAGGGGGTCGCGGAGGGGGGCCCAACAGGCAAACAGGCGACACGCCGACCAGCGCCGGTCAGCGCGCGCAGTGAAGCGTGTGGCACGAACAACAATAATAAAAACAACAATAATAGGCATACACGCACACACACACTCACACACTCACACATACTCACACTCGCATACAGGTGTAGGCCAAAAGCCGAAAGTAGGTGAAAAGTGTAAATGAAAAGAGAAACAGACGACAAAAGCGAAAATCGAATTCAAAAAAGTCAAAGGGCTATATGACTGTGTGTGTGTGTGTGAGTGTGTGTAAGTGTGCGTGTAAGACAGGTTAAAAGCGTCCACACACACCACACACACTCACACTCTGCCAGCTATCTGTATTATTTATGTGTTGCTTTAAAAAGCCGCCGGGCGCCGTGGCCATTTCTGTATTTTATTTTATTTTTTTTTATTTCGGCCCTTGGCACGCGGCGTATGATTAATATAATGCAACGACAACTCAATGCAAACGCCGACTCGCTTTCACGCTCTCTTGCTCTGCCTCTCTCTCACACACACTCTCGCTCTCTCTGTCTCTCTCTTATTCTCTGTGCTGCGCTTTGTGTCACGTGTGCACTTGAACGCGCCAAGCTGAAAGCCACTGGCGCCGCAGAGGCCGCACACAACTGCCAATAGCAACAGCAGCGTAACAGCAACAGCAACAGCAACGACAACAACTACAAAACCAACAACGCCAACAACAATTGCATTTGCAGCGCGTCCACTCGGCGTATGTGTAATGCAATTATTAATAAGCATATGCGCAAATGCATTTACAAGCCTTCCCTTTAACGGTCCCAGTGCGTGTGTGTGTGTGTGTGATTAAAGCTTTTGTCGCTGTTGAGATTAATACCCTGAACACACGTAAAAGCTTTCTTCAAGCTTGCAGTGCAACACAGGACGCAAACCTCAGCATTGAGCTTTAGAGCTTAGATTCTATGCTGGACTAGGGCTAAGCAAGCCAAAGCTTTCAATAAAGGTAAGCTTGAGCGCTTTTTACATCGAATCAAAGCTAAAAGAAAGCGTCAAATAAATGTGATACAAATTATATGCTTCAACTAGTGAAGAGCTTTCGACTAAGCTTGAAACTTTAGAAAACTTCCTTGGAGTGAATGAAGTTTAAAAAAGGTTTATATTTATTATAACTTATGTTTCGTATTTCATATTTTATATATATATTATATTTTTATAATTTATATTTTATGTTTTATATTTTATATTTTATATTTAAAAATTTTTTTTATTTTATATTATATTATTATTATACTTTAACCCAAATAAGCCCAATTTATGGCTCGATGGGAAGCTTTTGACTATTGACCGTTTTACAAACGTTGTTAAGCTTTAATCTTAAATGTGACTGACTACACAGCTCTAAATACGATTAATTTGAAGACATTATATATATAAAGAGGGGAAGAAAAGGCAAAAGAGAGGGGGATACTGTGCAAGCTTTTACGTATGCTCCCAAAGTGACACTGTTGCTCTATATTTCGCATTATCTGTCTGCCTCTCTTTCTCCCTCTCTCCTTCTCTGTCCGCTCTATTAAAGAAATGTAGATAAGGTTCAGACAGCTGACCAGAAAGTAAACATTGAGCTCAGCCTAAACTCTAGCTCTCAACTCAGACCCAAAATTTTGCTTGCTATCGCGAGGGATTGCCCAATGGGAAGATTAAGCAGCTGATAAATGGCAACTCATGCTAAGCTAATAATAATATTAATAAAGCAAGACAGTCCAAAATATGGCATTTATAGCTGTAGCAACGACTTTTCATATTGTTAGAATTTTGTTTGGGATAGAGTCCAAGTAAACAACATGAATCTTTGACTTTATCGCGTGGCTGTGGTAATGGATGCCAGTTCGGGCATTGGTGCCGCCTTTTGCAGAGATTTGGTGTCCAAGGGCATGGTCTTTGTGGGTCTGGGACGTCCTGCGTTTCGTTTGGAGGAACTCAAGTCGCAGCGCCCGCGATGTGCCTGTGGAGCAGCAAGTGGTCGAGGCGTTTGCCTGGATTGACCTGATGTTTGGTGACGTCGATTTGCCGGTCAGCAATGCGAGAGCGCTGCTGTGCATGGCATTCTGAATGTGCTGCGCCAAGAGTTCCTCAGCAAAGGCACACATAAAAGGATTACAGTGAGTCGCACCAGGAATACCCTTGAATCCAACTAAGTTTATAAAAAAATGTTTCTCCTATACAGAGCATGAGTACCGGAGGCGTAGATACCGAAATATTTGAGAGGATATCAATTACCACTCACGGCCTTCTTATAGTGCATCGCGAAGGGAGATGAAAAATGATAGGAGAGACTAGATGATATAGAGAGGAGAAGACCATGGCATATTTAAAGCAGCTGATTGATTTTTGCTCAATTAATTAGACTTGACTTATAGATAATTTTCTACAAATTGAATATGTTCTTATCTTAATTTATTATCTTATCTTTTTTGTACACATACATGTGTTCATATGTTTGTATACTACTTATGAACTCATATGTTTCAAACTTCCTTTTAAATCAATATACAAATCTCAATGATGATGACCTGATTCGAAACATCATTTGGTAAACATCCAATCAAATTAAAGAGGGAGATGGGGCATACAGTGAGAGTTTCTTTCTTCCTATCTATCCTTCACTTTCATTATCTATTAATAATGCTAATGAAAACATTTTTTTTTACGATTAGCCAGATTATTTAACGATGCAAGTTTGACTATTTTTTTGAATGCAATACTAGATTTTATTTACATTCAAATTGTCATATATGTAGCTCAAGTTAAGTACATTACATCGAATAACGAACATTTAAAGAACAATGGAGCGCATAACGACCAGAGGAAACCCCGAATACAACAAACAATGTAGCTTTTTTTTGGCACTACTTCGCATATAATTTAGGTGCTAAGTTTTCGGTTTCAGTTAACGAACCGAAGATCCACTGCACTATGAAAGCAAAACACATTTCTATAGGATCAAGAAACAGCTCCAAGTCTATTACTCATCTGCAAACTTTAGCCCTTCAAACCGGAGATAAATCACCGACGATACGATAAATCATATAGGTTATAGATGACTGTATTTTTTTTTTGTCTTCTAGCTCTATAAAAATAAATAAATGTTTACCTATACATATGCATATTAACAACAGCTTAAATTGACTTATTCGTTAAACAATATAACCTAGATTGCTAGATTGAAAAGTTCGTAGTACTCCCACAATCTCTTTTGTTGTATACATAGCTAGCTGTCAAAGTTCAGCTCTTAATAAAGAAACAGTATATGTACATATATACAAATACTAATGAGCAAAATTTTTCAATACCTCTACCTCGAATATTACACAGATAATAAACATATACGTATTATTTTTATATCTTTTCCACTTACCTGAAGGTTGCAGCACATCAATGTTTGTTGAGAGCGTTCACAAAAGGGAAAGAAAAAGAAAGAGAGAGAGAGAGAAGATAGTCAGTGATTAGTCTGGCATAGAATACATATTAACAATAGGGTAGAGCGGGAAACGGAGCGTATAGAGCACTACATCGAAATGCAATTGCAATTGCAATCGCATCGGCAAACTCAATCGTAATTGCAATTGCAATTGCAACTGCAATCGAGCGTTAAGCAACGAGAAGCCAACGAGAAGCAATGTGCATGATGCGAGAAAGCAAAAGCGTAGCAGAAGCCTGAGCCAGCGAATTGATATGCATATATTGGGTTTTGCGAATCGAGGCTTTGATTGAGAGCTGCAATTGGTTAGACATCGAGTTACGTACAGATTCCCGTGTTACACAGAGACGCACACACACTTACACACACGCACGCGCATAGATTGAGTGGGGGCTGGCATCCATTGCCCTTTGGCCAGACTTTTCTAGCGGTTTTTTCTTTTACTTACCCGCCAGCAACAAGTATCATCTGCATGTTGCTCGATTGTGCGTGTGCAGCTCGTATATCCCGGACGGCACTCACACACACTCACACACGGCCGACGGCTGCTCTGGTCCTGGCCACAGGGGCTGCTCTTGATGCTGCTGCTGTAGCTGCTGCGGCTGCTGCTGCTGCTGCTGCTGCAACATGTCGGCCAGCACAGAATCTTTGCTCCTTTTCTAGCCGTTTTTTTTTTTGCAATTTATTTGTACTTTTTTTTTTTATTTGTTGTTATTATTTATATTATTGTGATTTATTGTCGAGTTGGTCGTGCTGGCTGCGCTTCACTGTACTCGCGGCGCACAACTCCATTTGCGGCACAGCATTTGCTTAGTTTATATTAACACTGCAATACACACACACGCACACACACATACACACACAGTTAGTTGGCAGTCGACAAAGGCAAATTGACAGTCCTTTGCCTTTTGCCTTGTGATCTGGTATCAGCACAGCTCTCGAGTCTATTATTTAAGAAATTGCAGTCTTATGCGGGCATCTAATGACTGCTCTAACCAAATCCCAGTCAACAGTGTAATCAAAAGAGTTTGGCAAGCGAATCGAGCCCCAAATGGCACCGACTGCAATCTTGGCTCGAGCAAGACCTCAGCAGGAAATGAATTTATTGGAATGAGTCAGAGTACCAGGTGGATTTACATATTACGTGAAGAAGTTGCATGAAATTCACAAATCTGCTGCAATTCGATACTCGCTCACTCAGTGAATAGAGTATATTGGTTTTGTGCAGTCGACTTTCATATAATAATGTACATATATATCTATATTCTATAAAATAAAACAATTTTGTAGAGTGTAAAAATAAGAATAATGGAAACTATTAGAGCATAGTTGGTACGGAGACATACATATATGACGTTATTCCATAGAAAAAGATTTGAATGTTGATTGAGTTATGTATATCTATATACAGACAAAGTAGCATGATATGATACAAAGAGCAATGCGCATCAGGGAGTGTCACAGGGCAATTTTATTATAAATATATTCCGATATATGAATATACACACACATGAACTATATTATGGTGAATGAATAAACGTTATGATAATCTTTAGTACACATAACAACGGAGATCTTGAACTCTTTTGTACGCTTTGCATAACATTTATATAAGAGGAGAAACTTAAATCGTGGTTTAGCCAAAATAAAATAGTTTTCTTTATAATCTCCTCATAATATTCAATTCAATGTTCAATTTATACAAGTATATCTATTCAATTTTAAAACGGAAAAGTTTAATGTTCTCATGTAATAAGAATTCTCATTAGAACAATCTTTGTTATATACAGTGCTTTGCCTGAAATTGTTAGTCCAGCTATATCCATGCATATGCATCATTATTTGTTTATGTATTTTGAAATATTTCTACAAAGTTTGTCAAAACTTGCAAGACCATAAAATTTGGTCTGAAGGTTGAACATAATTTGCATTTCATTTACTGCTTCTGCAAGAGTTCAGCTTGTATACTTGACTGCATACTTTTATGACGAACTATGATTTCAAGCTTAAAGAGCCAGCGCATGGGCAAAGGTATAACTTTTCACTTTTATGGCCATTTTGAATATCAGTGAAGAGGAAACTTTGTGAAGTGCCCGCAAGTGCTGGCAAACTCCAAAGTAAAAATCAAACTTCAAGACTGCACTTTTCATAACATTTTAATGTATATATAGTATAATAAACATTCCAATTTATATATTACATCAGTAGAGTATTTATAGGATGCAAGTCCTCAAAGCAAGCTGAAAAGTAGTTGAGCTGATTGGAAATGCGTGATAACGATATAATTTGCGACTAGATGTAGTATATATAATTTTCCTTCAAAGAACATTGCACCAGGCAATGCCTATACCGATGGTTGCTGATAAGAGAACCGCGAGGCAAGTAAACCACTTCGCATACTTTTTATGAATTGTGCACCATAAGTAAAAAATCAAATCGAAGAGCTCGAAATCAGTAAACATGTACAAAATTTCCACCCCTAATAGCATTGCATGCTGCTTTTATTATAGACAATGAATTTCTTCCTAATTCAATATACAGTAGAATACGAATATGAGCCAATTTATAAAGCTACAGCATCTTCTGATTATAACGACAGAGCCTTGAGCGTTGCTGTAATCGAATTCTACTGAATAATTTTATATATATATTAAAGAGGTATTTAATATTACTAGATATAGATAATAATATTAGATATCTACAGTATTCACAGTATCTATAGTATCTATAGTATCTATAGTATCTATAGTATCTATAGTATCTATAGTA